>JAMPIO010000197.1:0-188449 GCA_024699865.1 Aphelenchoides fujianensis | reverse complement strand
GACGGGCAGCAGCCAAATGAGCGGCCAGGTGGACGGGCGGCCGAGGAGCACGTCGATGCCCACGATGTTGGCGGTCAGCGAGCCCGCTTCGAGGGCCAAGGCAATCAGCGTGAAGAGAGTTCCCGCATAAGAGACGTCAGAGATCTCCTGCCAGCACAACGGTTGAATAGAATGGAAACAAGTGAGTAGAGAACCTCGATGAAGAGCGTGAGGATGGAGCCGCCGAACCCCAACGCTGCTCCGTAGATCAGTTGGCCGAGGAAGAACAGTTCGAATGTGTCGAAGTAGGCGGAAGCAGCCACAAACGAGCTGGAAGCCGACGATCAATCAATTCAATCACTCAAACAAACCCGATAATAAAGAGGACTTGTGATCCTATCAGCCCCGTCCGCCGGTTCATCCGATGCCCGAAGCGGCTGTACGCGAGTGCTCCGCATGTGGCCGACAGAAAGCACACACTGCAAAGAAGAAGGTGGATGCACGTGAAAATGAGCGGACAAACCCGCAAGTCAAACTCCAAACCCAGGCCAGCGCCCCCTCTTCCAGCTGACCGTAGTGCGCGCGGATGGTCGCATTAAGACGATCTCGAAGCAACGCATTCGTTGGATTCGTAGCCGAAATGTGGAAGCCGAAGCGGAACGGAACGCCCAAGCAGCAAATGAGAACGGCGGCAAGGGAATTGCGGGGGATCTTCGGCGTCATGTCTGCACATGAGAACGAGTCGTAGATCCTTCTTTTTATTTGTTTGCAGAGAAGTGTACCCGCTGGAGTTTCTGTTCGGCCGTTCTGCTTTCACGTGCGGACACAAGTGTTTGGCGGCAATTTCACAAAAAGGCGCCCGTCTGCGCGATACGCAGCCACGCCGATTGAGACGTTGAGCAAACAAACGAGACCGGCAGTCATCAAAATTCTCGAGACCCCTCGAGCAAGTGATCTCCGCACTCAGCTTTGTACCCGCAGACTCCTCCGTGCAATTCGCTCGCGATCAAACCGATCGTTCGCATGTTGCGGCCGAAAGACGCCCCGATCGGCCGACAATCATGCTTTGTGCTCTCGTCTGTAGTTTGTACTCGCGACGCTTCGGCCGATCACACTCGCACGGAAAGGAGTCCTTGTCGCTGTGCACTCGGCTACCGCCGTGTATCTTCCATTCTTGATTACTGTAAATAAATGGCCTCCCGCGTAGCTCTTCAACCAGCTTTTACATTCGATTTATTCCGCACAAAATCCAGACGAATCAAACAACACCCGGCTGGTCGGTGACTCCCGATCGAGCAGTTGAAGCTTCCTTCTGAAGGGCGAGCGGAGGCGGGTGCTGATCGCCGAATCCGGCCTCGGGCGCCGTTGGGGCGGTGGGACGAACGCGGCCTTCTTTCGGGTACCAAACGAGGAACACGACGAACGAAAAGACGAGGACGGGGATGAACAGCATGAACGACCAGCCCTCCCACGCCTCCATTGCGGGGAAGAAGAGCAGAGGTGCGAGGAAGGCCGTGAAGTACGTGACGGCGAGTGTGATCGACGAATTGGCTTCGAGGAATTCCGGCGGCGTGTAGTTGGCCCCTGAACAATCGATTAGAAGACAGGGAATGGTTAACGTGCCATTAAACCACATGACCTTCTCCACGCTGTTCGAAAAGGCCAAACAGAAGACGACGATGCCCGCGCCCATTAGGATCGCTTTCCAGAGAACGTCCTGCAAAACAGACAGCATAGAAAAGGAGAAGACTACTGGGAACTCACGAATTCAACTTCCACAAGGACCAAAAAGACGCAATCGACCGCAAACATCACCGGGATGCCGATCAGCAGGAGCAGGCGATGGGAGAAGTCGCCGACGAAGAAGATCGCGAAGATGAGGCCGACAAGCGACGAAGCGAACACTCCCGCATTGGCAATGCCCGCTTGTGTCTGAACGCAACAAAGTGAGTGTGTAGGCAAAAAGGGTAGTGGTCACTTCGTTGAGGCCGACCTTCCCGAAGATCGTCGCGCCGAACATCGCAATGGCCTAACAACAAGCTTCGTATTCTGACGAGCACGGCCTTGCTTCAACGCACCATGATCCCCGAGAAGTTTGTCGTGGTGTTCGTGAGCGCGGAGAGGAAAAGCGGCCGCCAGTTGGCGCGGCTGGAGAGCGCCTGCCACATCGTCCGCTGCATTTGGCTTCCGGCCTGCAAGAGAACGAACGATGCTCGAGGGTTAAACGAGAGAGAACGAACCGAAGTGTACTGCTTTTCGGTCTCGGCCAGTCGTTGGATCGCCTCCGCCTCTTCGAGTCCGCAGTAGAAGCGTAGACTCTTGATGGCTTCTTCTTTCCTCCCTTCTTTCAGCAGTCGCGGCGGAGTTTCGTGCGCGAAGAAGAGCAGAAAGACAATGCTGAAAGCAAGTTGAAGGATGAAAAAGATCGGAGATGAAGGAAGGAACGCACCAGAGAATGTTGAGCGGAACGGGCAGCAGCCAGATGAGCGGCCACGTGGAAGGACGGCCGAGAATCACGTTGATTCCGACCACGTTTGCGAGCAGCGTCCCGACTTCGATCGTCAACGCGATGAGCGTGAAGAAAGTGCCCGCGTACGAGGCATGCAAGATCTCCTGCAGCACGGTTTGAAAGAATAAAGAAAAAAGAGTAACCTCTATGAAGAGCGTGAGCACCGAGCCGCCAAATCCCAAGGCCGCCCCGTAGGTCACCTGCCCGCAGAAGAACAGCTCGAATGTGTCGAAGTAGGCAGACGCCGCAACGAACGAGCTGCAAGTCACAACTGAGGGCGGTCTTCCACCGGGGCGAACCCAATGATGAAGAGAACTTGAGAGACGAGGAGTCCCGTTCGTCTTTTCATGCGGTGCCCGAAAAAGTTGTATGCGAGAGCCCCGAAGGTTGCGGACAGGAAGAACACACTGCAAACAAGGAGAGTGAAGCTGGAAGAAGGAGATTAAACGAACCCGCAGGTCAAACTCCAAACCCACGCCAACGCGCCGTCGTCCAGCTGGCCGTAATGTGCGCTGATCGTGGCGTTCAGGCGCTCCCGCAGCAGCGCGTCCGTGGGGTTCGTGGCCGACAGGTGGAAGCCGAAGCGGAACGGAACGCCCAGACAGCAAATGAGGACGGCGATCAGCGAATTGCGCGGAATCTTTGGTGCCATTGCCTGAAGAACGGAAGAAGTGCGTGACTCCTTTCCAATCGGCGCACTCACCCACTTCCCGCTCCGCACACTCCCGCGAGCACTCCGATCGCGATCAAACCGACCGCCCTCTTCGGGACCAACCGATGCGAAATGTGCGGACGAGCGGTCGGATTCCCCGCCATTTGCGGTCAGAAGTCGCCCGCAAACATCAAAAGGAAGACAGAAGATTCACCGGCAGGAAGCGGAGGAATTCGAGTCAAAACAATCGAAAAAGCGGTGAATCGAGCAGCCTTTCGGGAGCAAACGGCAGCAAGCCGACGAAAAGGAGGCCGATAAAGCGGCAGAAGCGATGATTCTCGCCGTTTGCTCGGGTCAATTAATCGCCGCGATGATTAATCGAATGAATGTGCGTGACGTTTGCCCTCCGATCGAGAGAATCGAGCAGAAGCCGAAGGAATCCGTGCTTTGTGATCGTGGGTGCGGGCTGAACTCCCGCGCTCATTCTGCTCTCGTTTCGGTCTGTTCGGAGACCACAAACAAACACCCGCCTCCAAGTTTTTGGAAACGAGTTGAATGCGACCGAAAGTGAACCTCAAATGTCGAACGACCTTTCAGTCATTGCCTTGCGCCCTTCGAATCGAAAGGGAAGTTTGTCGAACGGTCTGTAAAATAACAAGACGTGGGTTTCTCGTTGTAAGAAAAAGAAGGACACAAATCATATGGCGAGGAGCGGACGGCCGGATTGTTTGTATTCTAAAGACCAATTGACTGAATTCCATTTGTTCGACTTTTCTATGCGAACGAAGCTTTCTTCTAGAATAAAGGCGGTAGTCAGAACGCTACTAGCAACGGATGCTGGGCAGGCTGTTCCGGTTATTTGATCGAACAGTGAAGAAGAATAGACAGCACAGTTCCACAATCTTTTTCGTTTATTCATCGTTGCAATCCCCAGTGATGGCTGACGGACGTGGAGTTGGTGCTCGACTGAACAGCGAAGGCGCTCGGTACGCTCCCCCGTTCCCTTCCGCAGGAACGACGGCCGACGAGGAAGCGGCGGTCACTTCCACTGGCCGCTTTGAAAAGAGACAACCAACCAGTGGAATCCTCTTCAACAATGCGAGCACTCCCTCGCGATACGAGCGGATGTTCAAGAGGATGCAGAGATGAGTGAGCGTTCCGTAAGTGGAAGCGATCGAGACCGCAACCGTCGAGAGGATCGGCCCCAACCGGAGGTGGAAGTTCATCGAGAGGAAGATCAACGCAAAGCCGAACGAGGCGGCCGCGTGCGAGAGCACCACTTCGATCATCAACGCTCGCATCAACGAGCGGTACAGCTGCAGAGTTTGGGGGCTAAGGCTCTCGGCGTGCGACCGCATGAAGCGGTAGACGCCCGTCGCGCAGAACAATATGACGCCGAAGGCAAAGAGGACGAGCACGACGATCGCCACTTCGCCCAAGTAAACCAAATGACGCGTGTGGTCCTGCAAACAACCCGTCGCTCAATTCCTTGCTATCGAAACGAACGTTCAAAATCAAGCCGGCCGCCACTCCCGACCGCACTCGTCGCACGAGCTCCTCGTCGAATTCCACCCAAATGACGAGCACGTCCGCCTGCATCGTGCCGAAAGTGATGAACGGAATGCCGACCGAACAGAAGGCGCAAATCGACCAGAGGACGTAGAGAACGAAGTACGTGCGGAAGCGCGCGAAGTGCGGCTGTAGCCAGTGGTCGGTCGTCTGCACGTAGCGGTACGCAAACAAATAAACCGTTGTGAAGCCGGTGCCTGAAGTGGAAGAGTGATCACTTGCATGTCGTCCTCTTCGTCTCACGACAAACCGAAGATCGCAAAGCACATGAGAAGACCGCAGAGTCCGACTGTTGGAGGACTCAACTGAACGAAACAAACGATTAGTCGCTTCTTGTCGGGAACTAACCGATAGCCACACACAAACTCCGCGAAGGACGAGAATCGGATGCGGCGCCAAACTTTCTGGCTGGAAGAGCCCCACCCATGAGTCTGCAGCAAACAAAGGAGGACTGATTCTTCGACATGCTACGCTCCGCTCACCGATGACCACGCAGTGGAGGCCGTTGAGCAGCAGGTAGAAGCGGTAGTTGCCCATGGCTTTCGGCGAGTGTCGAAAGACGACGAAGACGAGCAGGCAGAAGAGCGTGAGAGTGAACAACGAGCACACGCAGTCGACCCACGGTGCACACTCGCAGAAATCCTTCGCGAGAGGACCGTCTGCCATTTGGGCACCCGTTTGGAGGGCGGCGGGACCGGGACGGACATCCCCGAAGCGAATGAAAAGAACGGAGTGTTTCCACGACCAGGAAGGAAGCTGTGGATTGCACCTGTTCGGCGGTTAGAAACCGTCTTCTTGGACTCGTAAGTCCGCAGCTGACCTTTGTGCTTGCACTCCAACGAGAAGTCAGAACGGAACACCTGCACTTGTCATCGACGGCGAGTGTTCTTCCGATTTCTCATTGTCAGTTCGGAGCGGAAATGAACCGAAACTTCACAGAGGAATAAGACAGGCGGTTTGTTTGCGGCAATGCAGGGAATTTGCATGAACCGACCACTTCGTTCGCCAAACCCACGTCCTTTCGGCCATTCCGCTCTTCTTCATCCGAGTCGTCCGGCGGCTCTCCGTTCGTCTCCGCTCGCCGTCCGCCCGCCCTCCCGCTCGCCCGCGCGTCGCTCGCGATCATGACCGACCGGAGGGGCGCGCGCCGTCGCAGTGGCGGCAAATTGAACACCAAGACGAGGACCAAGGAGACGATCACCGTCTCCATCGCGCAGAGCATCTCCACGGAACAGCACGCCGGGTGAGTCGCCCCAAGAGTCTCCCCTCATCCCCAGTGCAGGAACGAGCCGTCGGTCTCGTCGACGACCGCCTCGCTCAGCTACGCGGAGGCGCGCCCGCCCGAGCCGGAGGAGCGAAAGAAGCGAAGTCGAAAGGTGCGCAAGGCCTTCGACGCGTGGATCCGCGCCACGCTCGACAAGGGCGTGCACGGCCTGTGCGTGGAGTACCTCCGCGCCGAGCGGATGGTCAACTCGAACGAGGTCACCAACTTCCGCGCCAACAACGTCAACGGCCGCAATCGCAGTCCGGTCAGTTCGAGAAATGAGTGGAAGGAATCAAGAGCTCGCTTGCAGGAGGTCGGCTGCCTGGACACGACGCGCGTCCTGCTCAAGAACGATCCCAATCACAACGACTACATCAACGCGAACTACATCGAAACCGCCCGCCGCCCCCGCCGCTTCATCATCACGCAGGCGCCGTTGGACACAACGACCGTCGACTTCTGGCGGATGATCCAAGGAGAGCGCGTCGATGTGAGCTCCCTTCCAGCTTCCTTTCATCCCTTTTCGTCTGATGCAGTCGATCGTGATGCTCTGCGACTTCTTCGAGGGCAACAAGTCCAAGTCGGCCGTCTACTTTCCGCGCGAGAAGGGCGAACACGTGCAGTTCGAGAACTTCGAATTGGTGAACCAAGACGTCAAGCTCGTGAGTTCCCCCATGATTCTCCTTCTCACCCTCCCGTTTGTTGCAGTTGGAGGAACTGGAGAAGGGGACTGAGATTCGCATCTCGCGCCTCAAACTCTCGTCGCGCACGGGCTCCCAAATCATCTTCCACTACCACTGGGCGCATTGGGCCGACCGGAAGGCGCCGAAGGACACGCGCGCACTCCTCCGCCTGCTGCGCGAAGTTCGCTACAGCAAGTGAGTTCCCTTCCTCCCTCTTCTACTCACTCCCATCCTCCAAAGGAGCCCGATCGTGGTCCATTGCTCGACGGGAGTGGGCCGTTCGGGCACGCTGGTCGCCGTCGAGATGGTGCTGGAGCAGCTGATCAAGGGCGACAACGCGTCCACGGACTCGCTGCTCCACGACCTCCGCAAGCAGCGCGCGTACGCGATCAGCGTTCGTTTCCTCCCGCTCACTCGTCCATCACTCGTGTTCGTTGCAGACGGACCTCCAGTACGTGTTCGTTCACCACGCGGTCCTCCTCTACCTCGAGGGCCGCAAGCCGTTGCGCGGCGAGCTGAAGCCGAAGGCCGTCAAGTTCCACGAGGACTACGAGAAGCTGGTCCGTCAGAGCGAACACCTCAAGTGATCCCGTCCGCCCGTCCGTCGAGCAATAAACACAAGAAACAAGAAGGATGTTGGGCGGCAACTCCACTGCTTATCGCTCGTGTTTGCAGGTGTGGGGGTGTTCCTTCCACTAATTAACGCCCTCCTTGAGTCGTTTGATTCGAAGCGCGAGCGGTCATAAAATTCGGCTGACGTCGTCCCCGCAACGAATTCTCCCGCCGATTTCGAACGTCGCTGGGGGAAAAGAAGAAGAAACGGAGGAAGTGAAGGGACCACGAGTCTTGGCGATCAACCGGCAAGTGAACGAGAAGCGAGGGAGTGATAAGAACGAGGGAGAAAGCGGCGAAGCGCCGTGAATTCCGACGGCCGCCCGCAATCGATCGATCGACGAAAAGAAGCGAATTCTCCTCCTTCCTTGTTTTCTTCTTGTTTCTACAACGACAGAGGGCTCGTTTGTGATCACTCCCTTCGGTTTGGAGTGAACGGCGATGTCCAAATGGCCGCCCGCTTCAATCCGCGACTCTCGGCCCTCGCACTTGTCGCCCTCTTCTTTTTGTCGATGTGCCCACTGGTGAGTTCCTCCTCTACATTCCAAAGGTTTTGTTGTCTAATTGAACGGCCTTCCAATCCGCACGTTTTGCCCTTGTTGTTTGCAAGCGATGCACAGCTAGCTGCTCTTGAGCGGAAGTCACGCGACCTTATTGTGCAACAGTGTTTTCTTTCCAATTGATAAGGTGCACGCTTTGCGGCTGCAAAATCGTCGATCAAGAATCTGAAGGGCTTGCTGTTCTTTGGTCTAACACAATTCGATCAAACAACAAACATTTTCTGCTTCATCTCTCGCTTTCAGTTACTCGATGCGCAGCCTCCGAATCAACTCAGCGAGCAGCTGTACTTCGAAAAGAGGCAAGCAACCACTCTTTCTGCTCTTCACGTCTCGCTTGCAGCTGCCGCTTGGCCCTCCGGCATCGAGAGTGCCGATGCGCGTACAAGGCGGCGGGCACTCGTTGCTGTTGCGTCGGGGAGGAGATCGCGGTGATCCCCCAGGAGTTGCCCGAACGAATGACCACCCTCTTCCTCTACAACACGTCGATCACCCGCATCGGAGTGGACGCTTTCAAGAAATATTTGAATCTGGACAAAGTGTTCGTTTGATCACTTCTTTCATTGGTTTCATTTGAGCGTTCAGACACATTGACCTCTCGAACCATCTGAAGACGATCAATGCGACGGCCTTTGAGCGACTGCGGAGGTTGCGGAAGATGTGCGGAAAAGAGCGGGTAGTGTCTATTCAATCATTTGTTTGCAGCTTCGTCTCTCGCTGTCCCCAACTGACGACCATTTCGGGCACGTTGTTGCATCGAAATCATCGCTTAACCTCCGTGTTGGTCTCATGCCTTTGAAGAAGAAGTGCCTTCATCCGATTGCTTGCAGGATCATCAGCAACAACAGCCTGGAGTCGCTTCCCGTGCTGGAGATGAACGAACACCACCACTTGCCGCTCGACCTCCTCGACTTCTCGTCCAACCGCCTCTCCTTCGCTTCCTTCCCGGGCGTTGCGGGGCGTCTTCGCGCAAAAGGTGGACTTTTCGAACAACCGCATCGAAACGATTGGACCGGCCGCCTTCCCCAAGTGCCAGTTCGTGAAGCTGTAAGCACTCCTTTTCTCTCCCCTACGTTCACACGTCGTCCGGCTGCAGGAACCTCTCCGACAACGCAGCTCTCCACCGAATCGCCCCCGATGCCTTCGCGGGAGTCCTGAGTCTGCGGAAGCTCGACTTGAGCGGCAGCCGTCTAACCGAACTCCCGACCGTCGGCCTCAAGCAGCTCGAGGCCCTTCGGTTGAAGCGGGTGCCTTCGCTGAAGAAACTCCCGTCCGTTCTCGCGTTCAACAACCTGAACAAAGCCGAGTTCACGTACCCCTACCACTGTTGTTTCTTCAAGGTCCTTCCTTCCGTCTTCTTCTTTCAATCCACTCCTCTTCAGTACGCAACGCGGGAGTACGAGCGGGGCGGCGACCTTGAGTTCCACGGCCACTACAAAGAAATCCAGCAACGCGCCTGCCATCGAATCGAAACCGACGACTACCTCTTGCGGAGACGGCGGGATGCCGAACTGAAGCGAGTGGAGCCGCCGATGGTCGAGAAGCGACTTCGGCGACATCAACTGGTGGCTGGAGCAGTTCGCCGACAAGATGCCCAACATCACCGAAGAAGAGCACCAACGTAGATGACTAGAATATCCCTCTGTAGTCATTGTTCTTCTTTCAGCCTACTCGGGCGACGAATTGGGGCGGAGCATGGTGCTGCAGAAGTGCGTCGACACTGCAGGTAATTCGGGACAAATGGGTGTGCTCAACCAACTGAACGAATCCGGTCGATTGCAGTCTCGAACTTCTACATGAACATCACATGCACGCCGGAGCCGAACGAATTGAACCCGTGCGAGGACATCGTTTCGTATCCCACCCTTCGCTTCTTCCTGTGGCCCATGTGGATGATCGCGATCGTGGGCAACATCTCGGTGTGGGTGATCATCGCGGCGGTGTGGAAGCGGCGGCTTCGCTACCACTACTTCTTTATGCTCAACCTCTCGGTTGCCGACTTTGCGACCGGTGAGCGTTGGAAAGAGGAAAGAGACGAGTGGGTGGATTGCAGGCGTTTACTTGGCCTTTCTGGCTTTTGCCGATTGGAAGACGAGAAACGAGTACTACAACTACGGTTCGTTTGCTGTCTTTTGCCCACTCATCACTTCGGATTCCAGCAGTCGAATGGCAAACCGGCTGGGGCTGCTCGGTGGTCGGCTTCATCAACATTTTCGCTTCGGAGCTCTCGATCGTCTCCATGCTGATGATTGCTTTCGGTTCGTGAAGTCGCTGAGTTAATTCTCTAACCATGTTCTTTAGAAATCTACTACAACGCCCGATTTCGCGTTCTACGGCCGCCGTTTCAACTCGTGGGCCGCGTACGGGGCTGTGGCCTTCGGCTATTTGTACGCGATCACGATGGCCGGTAAGCGGACATCCGAGCATCTCCTTCGTTCATTCTCTCGTTCGTTCAGCCCTCCCACTCTTTGGGGTGTCCTCCTACGAGGTGTCCAGCATCTGCCTGCCGCTCTCCATTGAGAACGCCTCCGATCGGATCTACCTGATCGTCGGGTTGACGATGACCGGCCTCGCCTTCGCCGGAATGATCCTCTCGTACGTCCTCATCAACTGCATGCTGCAAGGAAGGAACACGCCCGCCCGCACGGAAGACAAGCAGATTTTCTTGCGAACGCTCGTGTTGATCGGGACGGACATCGTTTGCTGGATGCCCACCCTTTTCTTCGGTCTGTTCTCCCCATCTTCTTGAACGATCGATCTGTGAGTTCAGGCCTGACGGCGGCGGCCGGCCATCCGTTGATCACGCTGACGAACGCGAAGATCTGCCTGATTCTCTTCTATCCGATCAACTCCTGTTGCAACCCCGTCCTCTACGTCTTCCTTACACGCATTTGGAAAGACGCCCGAAAGAAGGCGTGAGTAACCGCTTTCTCGGCCATTTATCCAACGGATTCTGCAGCCCGTTCCTCGAGCGAATGGCCAAGTCGAAGTCGGACAAGCAGCAGTCCCAACTGAACGCCTTCTTCTACCAACAGTCGCCCGGCAATCGGGACGGGCGGGCGCAGAGCAGTCCGGACGACGAGGAGGTCAACCGCTTGCTGCAAGTGACCCAAACGACCTCGCTGAACTCCACCCCGCGCGGCTCCTCGTCCTCCGCCTCGCCGATGGTCCGCCTCTCGAACGGCGACCTCGTGAGCAGCTCGCTGCTGTTGGGTTTCGATCAACGGAGGTCTTTACTCGTTCTTCTCCCCCCTCACTCCTCCTGTTCGTTCAGACCTTCTCGTGCATCGTTTCAAGAAGGCGGCGACTCGCTGACCGGCGGCGAGAAGAAGCGGAAGTCGATCCCGTCGCTGCCGATGTTCCGACTGCGGATCTCTGCAATTCCAGGTAGATCAAACGAGGAAGGTGGAGAGAATTCCTGGTTGTTTGCAGAAATGTCGGACATTTCCGAGTCGAACTCTTCGAACTCGGCGGAGGACTACGAACGGAGGCACAAGCCACGAGTGAGCTCTCTTCCATCCGCCTTCCCTCCGATCAAACCCGTTTGTTTGAAGACCCAATCGAAGCTCGCGGTCTCGCCGACCGTCCGCCACTCCCGCCGCACCCAATCGGGCAGCAGCCTGCCGCCCGCCCGCTCGTCGCTCCAGTTCGCAGACAACGACAGCGGCAAGGGCGACAGTTTGAGGTCGACAAAGGGAGTGCTCGTGAGTTCCTTTGCGAAAGAAGCTTCTTAATGAAGGGATTGCAGCTGCACGACCAACCGAACGGGACGTCCACTCCTCGCATTTACTTCACCACCCACTCGGACGACGAGGCCGAAAGAACAACGGAATGAATCCTCTTCACTTACTCTGCAGACGGATAGGCAACAAAAGGATCACTGCTTGCCGCTCTCTCGACAAATGTGGTCCTTTCTATGCTTCAAAGAATCTCCTATCGGGTACAAGACAAACCTCCTGTTATTTTTCGGTTAATAAATGGTAGTGACTTTGGTGTGTAGAGAGCAGTGGGGCGAATGTTCGAGAGGTGAACTGAACGAAAGGAGAACGTCGAACGATAGGTGCAGATCTCCGGTTAGCGTTGGACCTGTGAGACGAACGAGCCCGTCGAAAGACCAAACTACTAGAAGACCACCTTTGCGTTCAGCTCCTTCTCGCTCCGAAAAGAATCTCGCCGATCAATCCCCCAACCATTTCAACTCGAAGAGGTGTTTATTGGGGTGCTGATCGACAGAAACACAAGACTAATCGCTGCCCACCATCGGGGCGTGTGTGGGGGCTCCTACTTGGCTTCGCCGAGGGCGGCCAGACGCTGCTGTTCGGCCTTCCGCTTGGCGTCTCGCTGCTGCACGTACGCGTTGTAACTGGAAGGAGGCCGAGAGGAAGAGGAGTGAAAGGAGGGAAGGGTGCTTACGCGTCCTGCTCCTCGGCGATCAGCTGGTCCAGATTCTTGCCGTCGAGGATCATGTTGACGGAGCTCTCGACCTGCGGCTTCTCGAACTGCACGTTCAGGCTGCTGACCACGTCCGCGTTCGCGAGCTTGAACTTGTTGGCCAGACGGTTCAGCTGCTCCTCCAGCTGCTTCTTGATCGCCGGGCTCGAGTTCACCAGTCCGCCGGCCTGCCTGCAAAAAGGAACGGAGAATTCAATGGAAGAAGGAGGAAATCCACGTACTTTTGCTTCGAGGCGAGGTCCCGGATCTGCTTCACGAACACGTCGCCGATGAGGTCCGACTTGGAGCGGACGGCCGTGAGCGAGCGGGCGGCGAGCATTTCGGGCGGCTGAAAGCAGTGGAATTTGACGAGAAATCCGGGGAGAACGCGTGAATTCGAACGGGGCACGCGGAAAAATCGAAAACGAACGAAAGTCGACCAACAGGCGGTTGTACCGCGAGGAAGAAGCGAGGAGATCGTTCGTTCGATCGATTCAACGACAAATCGGCCGATCGACCGACTTGCAGTTGGAGGAATTCGACCCGAAAGCAGCCGCACACTCTCGACCGGCCGGTCGGTCGGACGAGTCGCGAGGCCATTCGGCGCGAACTGCGCCCAGCGATCGCCGCCGCCTGCGTCTGCAGAACGAAGAAGTCGGCCGGCCGTCCGTCCGCTTATTTTCGTTGCCCGATTGCAATTCTTTCGGCCGGACGATCGCGATCGATTTTCTCCGTTGCAAGTGGAGATCGCGCGCGGAAAAGCTCCGTCCTGTCGTTCTTTTGGGTTTCCGGCGACGATCGGCGGAAAGCGGACGGGCGGAAGGCGCGCCCCGCAATGTGGCATGTGATCGCTTCCCGCTTGGGTAAGTCGGTTTCCATTTCGTCCTTTCCGCTCGATTGTGGCGATCGAAAGCCGCTTTGCAATGGAAAAGGCGTCCCCGATCTTTCCACGTCCAAATGACTCGTCGGCCGTCGCTCTCCGCAACGAAAAAACCGCCCTTCTGCCGCCGTCTTCTCATCGCTTCCCTCGCCACGACCGTCTCGTTTGCAGGCGCCCGCTACGTGACGTACATCACGCTGCCGATCGCCGTCGTCGTGGGCTCGATCGGCTACGCGCTGGAGAAGCGCTGGGCGAAGCCGAAGACGATCGCCTACTTGGACCAATCGATCGCCGACCAGCGGGAGCGCCGACTGCGGCGGGAGGTCGGCGCCGACGATCCGCTGGCCGATCGGCTGGACTTCGCGGACGAGAAGCAGCGGCTCGTCCCGAGGAGCTCGCTGTTCGTGAACACGGCGCGGAGTGAGGGCCGTTGACTCCGTTCTCCTCTTGTTTTGTTGTAGGAATTGTTCTCGTTATTAAATCCGTTCTATTGATTGATTTCTTCTGATCGAATGCTGCAAAACGGTCACCTCTTCCGTGAATATCCGCTTGCCGTTCGTGCGCGCTCTCGTACTCTTCTCCCACTTGTTCACTCACTTCCCCCTTGCAGTCCCCCTCCTCCAACCAAGCCGAAGAATCGAAATGGGCAAGCGCAAGAACGGCATCAGCTTCCGTCCGCCGAAGCCGGCCGGCCGCGGCCCCAACTCGCAGAAGCCGCCGCAGTTGTGGCAGGTGCCCGAGGCGCCGTACCAGTCGGACGACGAGTACACGCTGGACGACAACCCCAGCGTCGACCTCGACCTCACGATGACCACCGAGACGGAGGTGGAGCCCGAGCCCGACCTCCCGCCGCGCCCCAAGGAGATCCTCAAGGTCCACGTGCAGCAGGTGGGTTCTCTTCTGTGTTCCTTCCTTTCTATCTTGCTGCTCGCTTGCAGGTGTACCGCGATCCGCACATGGCCAAGCACAAGTACGGCAACGGCAATCCCGACTATCCGGAGGTGGTGAGCGGCGAGGCGTGCGCCTCGGAGATCGAGTACAAGATTTCGCTGGTGCCGTACGAGAGCAACGCGTTGAAGGAGGCGGCGGGCATCCGCCAGAGCGCGAAGACCGGCCGCTTCGGCGAGGGCTTCAGCGGCGCCGACTCGGACTTCTCGTTCGGCAACCGCCGCAATCGCCGTCACTACGACTCGTGCCAATCGCTGGACGACGTCGCCAGCATCTCCAGCCACTCGACCACGCCCGGCGCTCGTCCGTGGGGCGACCGCAAGCAGCGCGGCGGCGAGCGCCCGCGTGGAGGCGGGAGTGAGTTCTCCGTTCTCTCTTCCATTACCTCCCTTCTCGTTGCAGTGGGAACGGGCGCCAACCGCCAGCCGTTCGGCGGCTCGAACGGAGCGCCCTGGGGCCGCCAACCGCCGCATCAACAGCGTCAGGACGCGTGAGTTCCTTCCTTCATCGGTTATTTCTTGCATTTTGTTGCTTCCAGCTCGCACATCTCCAGCAGCACGCCCATGCCGTTCTCGTCCGCGTCGTCGGTGGTGGGCGGCTCGCGCTCGTCCACTCCGCAGGCGCCGCAGCTCGAGCAGAAGATGCTGGCCGGCCGCTACGCGCGCCCGCCGTCCGCCAAGTCGGGCGTGGACGACCTCACGCGCACCTTCGGCGTCGAGATGCGCATCAACGACGAGGACGACTTCGACGACGCGTCCTCTCTGCACTCGTCCATCTTCACGGCGCCCGTCTGCAAGGTGCGGAACTTCCGCCGTTGAAAGCGGGGATCTCCCGGGACTGTTTGGAATGCGGGAACTCGTCGGTCTTTTCTGTGGGGACATCCCCTCCCTTCTTCCACCTATCCACCCACCCATTCCTTCCCTCCTCCTTCCGCCGACAGAGTGTTGTTGTGTGTTGTTGTTCTGGCCCGTTTGTAAGTGGATAGCCGCCCATCGGTAGTGTGTTGTTTGAATTAAACTTTTTATTTGGTGCATTCAATCGGAAGGAAGCAAAAGAAGGAGAAGAAGGAGAAGGAGGCGGAAGTATGCACGTTTGTACAAAACGAGACCCGTAAAGCGGAAGGAGAGCGGAGAACTCGGGGCACATCCCACGGTTCACGGCAGGCAAATGAGTGGCGACTACGGCGGACTACGAGAACAACTGAGTGGAAACAAAGGAAGAGGCAACAAGTGGGCGAGCCGGCGATCATGCGAGGAAGTCGTTGGACTGCTCGAGGACGATGGCGCCCGTGGACACGCACTCGGAGATCCGCCGCTCGCTCGGCGCCGTCTTTTCGTTCGCGACAACCCGCAGGGTCATCGGTCCGATGAGGACCTTCTTCGTGCCGTTGGGCGACAGCTTCGGGTCGATGTACTGGGCGATCTCGACGTCCGCTCTGCAAGCGACGGAAATCAGTTGGATTCAAGAAGGAGTGGGAGGACTCACCGGTTGCCGATCAGGACTTCCTGCGTGCGGAACTTGATGGCGGCGTTGTCGATGCAGAGCGTCACGTGGATGCTGCCCGTGATCTCGTTGACCAACTCCGCAAAATTCACGCGCACGTTCTCGATCGTGTAGCGATCGCCCGTCTCGCAGTCGACGATGTTCACGCGCATCTCCGTGCTGCCGGTCGTCGTCTCGACCGCGTTCTCGATCGTGTCCGTGGTGTGGGTGGCGGCGGGGTTCACGACGCGGCCGTGGATGCCGAACGTGTCCTCGTTTTGGTTCAGGAGAACGCCCTGCAATCGAACGAGGTGATTGGGATGAACGAAAGCGAGGAGTGCTTACGTGAATCGATTGGAAGGTCTCGTCCACCACCAGCCGGGCGGTGCCCTGCTCGAACAGCTGGTGGATGATGCGGCGAAGTCGGGGCTTCATGGTCATCGTTGGAACACTGGAGCGACTGAAACCGTAGCGGAATGAGTGCATGGTCGACGCAATGGAGAAGACGGGGGAGAATTCGCGATAAAAAGCGAGGAGTGATCGCTCGACGGAACCCGCCCGCCCCACGAGCGAACCTGCGTGATCGAAAGGCGGGCGGGCGGCGTGCCCATGACGTTGAAATCGTTCCCACTGACATGACACTCGCTCGCCCCCTCGCCCACTCCGTCGAGCAGCCGGCGAGTGATCAATGAAACGGCGGAGGGGCGGACTGGCGGTTCGGGCGATAAGCGGCCGCATTTATTGGGCGAAAGGAGGCGCGCGGAAACCGCGAGGTTGCTCGAGAACAAACCGACGGATCTTCGTACTTCGGCCCCCGCAACGGAGAGAAAGCGGCGAACTGGCGGCCGCCCAGTGGGCAGCGGGCGGCCGGCCACTTGGACTTTGTTCCCACGATCACGCTCGACGGCAGCAGCAGCGAGTGAACGAGTGAGCGAGGGGATGAGCGCCAGGCGGGCGTTCGCCCATGAGATGCCGGCGGGCAGGCGCTCGAAACGTGGGGCGTTTCGAACGTCATCCGCTTGCAAAAAGCCCCCCAAATGCGAAGGAAGCGATTCGTCTTGCCGGTCGGCGAGACCGAACGACTCGAACGAAGCGATAAGCGAAACGAAACAAAAGAAAGAAGTGGGAAGTGGGGGGAGCGGCGGCACAAACGGCGTCCAAATGCCCCGAGCGGACGGAACTCCGCCGATTTTATACGACCGCCCCGATCGTTCCGCCGCTCCAGTGACCACCGTGATGCGTAAACTCTTGCTGATCGCTTCGCTTCCTTCCGCCTTTCCGCCGTGTTTTGATTACAGCGACCGCCCCGTCGCGCCGCTGCGATTTCTTCTGCAAAACAATTCCGGGCGACACAAACACCCGCCCGCTCGCCCGGCCGATCGGTCGCTCATCAAAGATCGCACACGCCGATTTCCCGTGCCCCCGCCCGCCGCCGCCCGTTTGCCCCGAAATGTTCCCGAACGAGCCCGCCGATTGGCAAAAACACGCCGCCTCTTCGCGGCCTTGCGACCGCTCTCCGATCAAACATTCGCCCGATTTCGTCCGATGACCGAAGAACATCGCCAGAAACCCTCGAAGGCGAGTGGACACCCGACGGAGGCGACCGTCGACCGTCGCGCGCCCGGCGGACGTGCGGAAGTGAACGTTGGGCGGCGAAATCACTCGCGTTTTATCGCCGTCGTTCGTCTTCGCTTGAAATTGACGACCGACCACGTGGTTCGAATGTTTCAGACAGGAGGCGGCCGCTTGGCGACCGTCGGGCGTTCACGCCGCACGTTTCGCTTCGGCGAGCGCGTGAGGCGTCCCCGACCTCATGGAAGCACGTGGTCCCCTCCAGCCACTCGCCCGACCGCCCGTGTGATCAGCCGGCCAGCGAGAAGCAGCGTTTGGGCGCCCCGATCCAAAGATCCCCGCTTTCTCAATCGAAATCAATTCGATTCGCTTCGATCGAATCGGAGATCACTCCCGACCGGCCGACCGACGGGGGAACCTTTAGAAATTGCAGACGAAAGTGGAGGCCGAAAATAAACAGCAGAAGGAACTCACCGACTGTGAAGATTGTTGGGCGATAACATCGCTGCTTTTGCTGCCGACGGCTCGTTGTTTCTGTTGCTGCACACCAACGATCACTGCGTTCTGGTGGCGGGATGTTCGATCCCTGAAAACGGCCACAAATCACGGAAATTCGGGGACAAAGCGGCCCGTTCGTACACGGGGCAAATGACACGAGCGAAAGCCGAAAGTTCGTGGTTGACGGCGGCGAATCGGAGCGAAAAGACGAGCGGACTCTGCCGACTTCCACTCGCTCGCTCGCCGCTTCTCCGCCGCCCGCCCGTCCAGCCGTCAATCGACACGCGCACAGCCACGAGGAATGAAGAAAGACGGCAGTCGAACGAGTGGGAAGGCGGCGATCGACCGGCAGACTGCGAAGTTCGTTCGATCAATCGCCCCCCGCCGCTCCCAAAATGGAAGCAGCCGGGCGGAAGTCCGTCCACATTCCTCGAAGCCACGCGGAGAACCGGTAGACGAAACAAAACGAAGAAACGATCGATCAGCCTTGATTCACGACCCTCCGTTTCGACCATCACGTTCGCCTGTCTTCGCTTCGATCAATTCTTCGATGTTTCTGCTCGAATTCCTTCTTCTACTTTCGAACAGACCAGCAACAAACAAACAAACGAGAGAGGATTTCAACAAGCAAGCCGGCAGAAAGCAAGCAGACGCCAAAGAGAATGGAACAACCAGCCGAACGGAAATCAATGCGGGGGAATTCCGTTCGCCCGTCCGTCGGCTGTTGAGCGGATCTCCTCGTCAGGCCGCCGTTCGTGCGAAAACTCGACAGTCATCGGAGATTTCGATCGAGCGGACGGCCGCGAGTTCTCGAAAAGAATGACGAATCGGGGGCCTCAAATCGCGATGAATCTTCGGTACTTTTCTTCTTCGTTCTGTCCTCCCTACCGAGTTGTCCGTTGAATTCGTCGAGAATCGCTGCCTTTCGCTCGTTCCATCGCCCCCCAATCATCCCCGTCGCTTGCAGGGCCGTTCAGATGTTCTGGGACGAGCAAGCGAAACAGCCGGAGGTCGTCACCGTCCGCCAGCTGGTCGAGAAGCAGCCGTTCGACCTGGACGAGATCCTCCAACACGACCACTGCTACCAGGAGGTCCGCATCGGGTCCAGCTACACGAACGAATTGTACGTTCTTCCCTTCACTCCTCCAGTCAACCCACTCGTTTGCAGCTTCTCCCGGCAGGACGTCCTCCAGGAGCTCCTCGATCGCTGCATCTACTTGAAGCCCGACCCCGACGTGGACCCCCGCGATCAATACAAGCAAGTTCCCTCTCCTCTCCGTCTACTCTCAATCGATCGCTTGCAGGAAGTCGCCCCGAGCAATGGGCATCTTTGCGATGAACAACAAGACTATCAACGCCGCCCTGCTGAACAACGAGGAGCTGATCGGCGGCCTCCTCGCGTACTTGGCGCCCCGTGACGAGCCGCACGTGAACGACGTGAAGGCGGGCTTCTACAAGCGGCTCGTCCTCGCCCTCCTCACCACTTCGGAGGCCATCGACGGCACGGTTCGCTCCTTTCTTTCACCCATCTTGTGTCAACGGTCGATTGCTTCCAGTTCCTGCAAACGCTGCAGCAGTCCGCTTTCATGGACCACTGCTTCGGGGCGATGGACTACGGGGCGGTGGCCGAGCTGATCGTCCGCATCCCCACGCAGTGCCACGACGAGAAGATGCAGAAGAAGATCTTCGAGGTGAGTCCCCCCTTTCCGCCTTCTTCCATCGTTTTCTCGCCCGTTTGCAGTGGTACGCCGCGGTGGGGGTGGCGAAGCGGCTCGCCGAACTCTTCGCGCCGACCGCCTCGCTGGACCAACTGGAGAACGCGTCGTTCATTTGGGCCGAGCTGGAGGAGATGCAGCTGCGGCGGGTGGACACCGCGGAGTCCTTCAAGGACGCCCTCTACTCGGTGGAGACCGTCCGCGTGCTGCTGGACGCCGCCTTCCCCAAGGAGGGCGCTCCGAACGCCCGGGTACGTTCCATTTAACCTCAAGCAACAATCGATTGATTGAGTGCTGCTTCCAGCTGATCACGTACGTGGCGCCGATCCTCGTCTACTTCCTGGAGGTAAACCGAGTGGCCAACGAGCCCGCGTACCGCGTGTTCCCCGATTTGTACATGCGCGAGCCGCAGGAGGAGATCACCGATCCCGACTTCAAGCTCCAGTCCGAGATCGTGGACCGCGCCGAGGCGATCGTCCGGCTGGCCATCGAGTACGGAAATGTGCGTTCTTTCCTCGCTTTTCTGTTGATTTCTTCGCTCGTTTGCAGGCCCCCGACGAGCCGAACGTCGGCCTCGCCGCGACCTCGTGCCTGAAGATCCTGCGCGCCCTCACGAACACGAACCACACGGAGACCCACGAGAAGCTGGCCGCTGTGTTCGCCCAACCGAACACCTCGGTCGGGAAGCTGCTGGAGATCTCCGTGAAGAACCCGCTGTTCTCCGTCTTCAACAACCACCTGCACGGGATCATCGCCCACATTCTCTACTCGAACACCGAGGAGAAGCACCCGCTGGTCGACGCCCTCTTCACGGTGAGCAAGAGGAAGATTGGGGAGAATTCACCTTATTCCTTTGCTTGCAGACCCGCCCGGACATCGTCTCGTGCATCATCGAGAACGCGAAGGACGCGCCGCTGCCCGACGAGACGCCCGACGCGACGGACGGCCGAAAGTCCTTCTTCCTCAAGCTGGGCGAGCTGCTCGAGGCCGCGCGCGGGGACTCCACGCCGCGGGCCGCCCACATGAACAGCCTCCTGCTGGGTACGTCTTCCTTCATACTTTCCAGCATTGCTCGTGTGTTGCAGCCGGCAGCCAAGCGGAGGTGTGGCTGGAGATGACCGCTTCGACGCTGAGCACCTTTTCTGAATCGAACCGCTCGTACATCGTGAACCAGTCGGCCGCCTGCCGCACGATGGACGAGGGGATGGTCGGCGACATCGACGAAGTCGCGACCACCGAGCGCGAGAACTCCGAACCGGTCAAGACGCCCCTTCTGCTCGACGACCCGCTCGACACGAAGTGCCCGCTGCAGCCCGCCCACGAGCACCCCGAGCTCGCCACCACGCCGGCCGCCGAGCACGACGAACACGAAGAGGAGCCGTGAGCGGCGGCGTGCGGCTGACCGTCCGATTGCTCAAAGCTTTCAGTCCTCACTTCCATCCTTCCGTCTGTACTTCTTCCGAACAATCTCCCACACTCTCCTCCCTCGTGCTTGTCCCCACCTACTTGTACGCCTCGCACCGTGGACGGCCCGACCGTCGCGTGTATTTATTCCGTCGAATAAACACTTCTAATTCGAGAAACGATCGGTTTATTGGCGGCGTGAATACTCGTACAGGCGGGTTATGAACACGGGTTGAGGATCAATCGAGAGAGAACGGAGAGAACAGCGGCAGGAATGGGCGGGGATCAATGGAAGAACGAGGGAGGAGTGGGCGGTCGGGCGGAGATCAACGGAAATCGTCCTTGCGCGCGTTCATCGTCGCGAGGATTTCGGCCATCTCGCGGCGGAATTCGGCGAGCGCCCGTTCGGACTTGGCGGCCCGCTCCGTCCACTCGTGCAGCTCCAGCTCCAGCGTCGCAAGGTCCCGATGGTCGGCGGGCGGCAGGGTGGGCGGCGGGGCCGGCCGGGAACATTGGGCGACGAGGTCGGCGACCGCCTTCAGGGCCCGCGCCCGGACCTTCGACTCGTCGATCGTCTGGCGTTGGGCGACGAGCTCCACGAGTCGGTCGGGGAAGGCCGCGTACTGCGCGTTGAGGTTCTCGGCCGCCAGCTTCAGCGCCGCCTGTCGCTCCTCGCCGGCCGTCTCGCTCATCATCGTCGCGTTGGCGGCGGCGCGGGCGCGTTTCTTCGGCACCGCATCGCCGGGCGTGCTCTCCGCCGGCTGTTCGGACATCGCAGTCGAGGTTCTGAAAGCGAGGGAGGAATCAAACGAAAAACAAGAGTAAATGGACAAACCGTTGACCGGATCGAAGGATTCGGAGCGAATTTCCGCCGATCGACCGCTTGACGTTGCGAAAAGCGGTGAAAATGGACGAGTGGAGTCGAGCGGTTCGGATGTCCACCGAATTTACATGGCCGCCAGGAAGATAGAAGGTAGAGAGAGCAGAAGCAAGGAAGCAGACGGGAACGAGTGCTCGACGGCGAGAAATCAATACTCGGGCAAGTGCAACTATCGATTTCTCGCTTGATCGTCGACGCGGGGCGGCAGCCACTTTCGCTCATTCCCGTCCACTTTTAGCCCCCCGCCCGCCGTCCGCTTCTTCGCTGTCGGTCGGGGCGGTTCGTCGACGAGTCGGAGCGAGAAACCGTTCGGAAGCGAGCGGTGGTCGTCGCGAACCGACGGGTATTTCGTTTGTATTTCGTACGAACACATCAGAAGGTTCGTTTCCTCCGTCCATCCCCACCTCCTTCCATCCGCTTTCTCCTCGCCCAATTGCGAAATTCGTTTCCCAATCATCACTTCCCGTCTCACAAACAAGCGAGCGGAATATCGATCGAAGACGTCGCGAATTGCTGCCGCTTTTGCCCCGGCGACTCACGTGCTCTCTTCGCCGAAAACTCCAGACAACGGGCCGTAAAAATCGATTTGTTTTGGGTGCTTTGGGCCCAAATTCTTCGAGAACTTTCCTCGAATGTGAGCGTCCTTTGAACAGACTGTTCCTTCCAGAAAGATCCTTCCCCCTTGCCCAACAATCCACCAGTCCGCAATCATCTTCACCGCCCCGCTGCTTTCAGCCCTAACCAATGGACTTCCAAGATCTCCTCGCACAGGCCAGCCACAACGCGCAGGCCTCCACGCGCCATGTGCGGGACTCCGACCGCGAGGCGCAGCTCCGCAAACTGCAGGAGCGCCGCCGCTTCGAGTCGGAGCTGCAGAAGGAGCGGGAGGAGCGAAAGAGGAAGGCGCCGCCGAAGGTCGAGAAGCGGGTGGGTGGACCGGCCATCCAACCATCCCCTTCGTTCCCCTACCTTTAGTTCGTGATCCCGAAGAAGAAGCCGGCGACCGAGGAGGCGGTCGACCCCGCGGGCGTGGAGGCGTTCATCCGTAAGCAGCGGCAGCTGGAAGCCGAAAAGGAGGCCGAGAAGCGGAAGGAGCGCGATCGCCTGATTTCCCTCCGGCTTCAAGCGAATCAGGGCCGCGTAAGTTCCCTTCCACTCGTTTCGTGCACACCCTCGCCCCGTTCAGGCCAACAAGAAGATCGCCTCGCAGTTTGGGAAGAGCGCCATCGAGCTGCAGCAGAAGTACGCGCACAATTCGAACGTGGAGCTGGAGTTGCTGAAGCGGCAGCAGCGCGAAGATGTGAGTTCCCTTCACTCCCTGCATTTATCCGTTCGATTGTTTGCAGGAAGAGCTGGAGCGGAAGGGGAAGCAAATCCGCGAGTCGATCAATCGAGCGGTCGAAAACCGCGCCGCCAAAATCGCGAAGACGCCGCAGACGACTGGCAACGCCGCAAAGGGCACGACGCGCGTGGGCAACGTGAAGGCGGGCGGCTTCGCGGCGCTCTCCGCCAAGCACGAGAGCCTCACAACGAAGCAGAAGGCGGGCGACGAGTTCCTCACGGCGTCCAGCAGCCGCGGCGCCACGAAGACGAACGCCGCGCCCAAACGCCCGCCGACCGCCGCGCCCGTCCTCACGTACAACGACCTCCTCGAAGCGGCCAAGAAGAACCGCGAGGGGACGGCGAAGAGCGACCGGCCGAACGACGCGCCCAACGGTCGGCCGCCCGCCACGCCGAAGATCGCCGAGCGGCCCGAAGTGACGAAGCGGACCGTCGAGCCCACCCGGCGCCCGCCGCCGCCCCCGCCTCTTGCCGCTCCTGTCCGCACGCCCCAGCAGCCGCCGAAGGCGACCCCGAAGACGACGGCCAACGGCAAGAACCCGTACGCGGAGGCCGACCGGCGGACGTTGGGGCAGCCGCTCACGCAGAAGCCGGCGAGCGCCTCGTCGAGCAGCCGGAAGATCCGCCCGCTGCCCGCCACGCCGCGGCCCCCGTCGCCGGCCGCCGGCTCGAGTCACTCGAATCCCGCGATGTTCGGCGGCGCCCAGAAGAAGGAGCCGCGCTACCTGCCCGGCGACCTCCGCTACAAGCCGCCCGCCGACGCGCCCGCACCGGCGAACGGAACGCCCAAGCCCAAAGTGATCACATTCGCCGATCGCTTCCGCAAAATGGCCGCCCCGTCCGCCCAGTCGTCCTCTTCGTCCATCAACTCGCAACCAGCCGCCGCGGAGCCTCCGGCTGCCCGCCCGGCCGTCTCGCCGCCGTCGATCGCCCCGCCCAAGTGGAAGGCGGCCGCCGCCAAGAAGCTGGGCTTCCCGGGCGCCTTCCGCGGCCGCCCGATCGACTCGTCCGCCTTCGACTCGACCGTCCGCGTCCAACGCGGGGACGAGCGCTCGGCCGGCCGGTCGGCGGATCGCGATCGTCGCGCGGCCGCCGAGACGTTCGGCGCTCAAGCGGCCCGCTCGAAGGCGCCCAAACGGCCGGCGGACGTCGACCGCAACCGTCGCCCCCTATCGCATCCCGGAATGTTCAACAAAAACCGCGCCCACTTGCCGTCCACCTCGTTCGTCAGCGGCGGCCTCTACTCGGACGAGGAGGAGGAGGAGGACGATCGCTACGACGACTACGAGGACGAGCACGACTCGGAGATGGACGACTTCATCGACGACACCGAACTGGACGACTGGCAGACCGCCGACTTCGAGGAGTCGCTCAAGTGAGTCTCCTTCCCCGCATTTCTTCTACTTGTGTTCGTTTGCAGGATGGTCAACCGCAACTACAACAAAAAGAAGTGGGAGATGCGCGAGCGCATGATCGACGAGCGGCGCATGGACGCGCGCTTCCGCGACGTGGAGGCGGAGGAGAAGCGGAGCGCCCGCGAGGCGATGATCGAGGACCTGCGCGAGGCGAAGCGCGGCAGCAAGGGGATCGCCTAAACGGGTCTTCTGTTCGTTCATATCAACGAGGTCATTGGAAACGGGCAACCTTCTTTCGTATCAACCCCCTAGTCTCCCCTCCTCTTCCCGCTAGTCCAACAGAGAGCTTCCCGCCGGCATTCTATTCGCTTGTGTCCCGCCCAGTTGCTCAACGGTTGATTGTGAATTGTGGTTGTTAAAAATAAACCGATTATTAGCAAAAGATGGAGGGAATGTCCGTTCAATCGTCAAGGAAAGGATGAGGAGTACACCGTATTCGAGTGGAATGTGATAAAAGCGGAGAGTTGTCGTGGATATCCGAGCGAGCGGGTCGGCCGATCAGTGGGCACAACCCGACGTGTTCATGTGCACGATCTGGCGCACGATCGGCGACACCGCCGGGTTGTCCTTCAGCTTCAGCAGGAGGAAGGAGTACGTGAAGATGACGGAGACGAGCGTGAAGAAGGTCGTTCGTTCCAGTGGGATCGCCCGCCAAATCTGCAGCATGATGAGTGAGTGGACGTCCATCTGATTGCTGCGAGAACTCACCGACATCCCGAACATCTGCTGCATCGACATCTTGTGCACGAAACAGGAGATCTAAACAACAAAAGTGAGAAGGAAGAAGCATCCAATCGGCGTACTTGGAAGCGGTCGGCTTCCGCCCCCTGGTCGGGGACGATCGCGAGCACCGTGTTGATGATCTTCCGCGTCTCTTCGTTCGTCTTCAGGCCCGTTGCGCAGATCACACTGAAACGGGGGGATGAATCAACTGGAGAAATGCAAGGAGAACGAACCAAATGTGCAGGATGGCCAGGAAGACTTGGATGCTCGACCAGCCGAGGTTCAGGTACACTCGCTCGGTGAGCATCTTCCGCGCAATGTCCGAACTCATCTGTTCGACGGTTATCGGCTCGGCCAAGCTGGAAATTCAGGTGAGTTCAAGGGATCTCTCCGCATCTACCTCGTTGTTCCTTGAGTGGCAAAGTAAATGGAGAGCGAGAGCATCAGCAAGGACCACGCGAGCGAGAACAACACGAACGGGTTGAACAGACTGCCGATTGACTTCTGCAAACCGGAGAATTTGAGGGAGTTGTTCTTCGGGAGCGAATGAACCTGAAGGGCGGTAATGCGAAGGAATTGCTCGTAGTAGAATTTGAGTGAGTAGGAGCGCTGCACGTGTTCCTTCTTCAGCGACTTCTTCAGCGAGCGGCAGTAGAAGCAGACGATCCGGTTGGCGAGAACGTAGCTGAAATGTTCCATTGACAACGATAGACCGGAGGAAACTCACTAGAAAAGCGGAAGCACGTTCCAAGCGGTCAGCAGCGGGATGATCACGAACGAGAAGTCGGTCATCCACTCGAGCACCGTCCGCGGCTCCTTCCGACTGCCGTCTTCTCGGATCATCTCGAACACGCGGTAGCCCAACGGGATGGCCATTGCAATCAGAGCGAAGAAGAGAAACACCCGCGAGTACAAGTGGATGGGCGGCGAGATCTTGAAGGCCGACCTGAACACTCCGCAATCAACCCCCTCCTCCTCCTTCTTGCTGCCTACCGAAAGGATTGGTCCACAGTATCCATCATTCTTAGCATTTTTAGGTGAGAGCTGAACCGAACGGCGAAGAGGAGCAGAAGGCAGGCGGAGATCAGTGGCTTGATGCCCGTGAGAATCGAAGAGATCGACGTGACGTGCATCAGTCCGAACTTCTCGCTGTACAACGAGAGCATGAACACGTTCTGTCTGAAGAGGAAGCAGTTGGCCAACATCCCGAGGGCAACAAGGGAGAACAGGAACCATCGGCACTGAACTCAATCGATTACTCCAAGTTCCTTGAGGGTTCTATTGGACGAACCAATGTGTTGCGTGTTCGCTGCCGCTTCTCCGGCCGCACGAATCCCGGGAAGAAGCCCAAGCAACGCATCAGGATGATGACCGGCCGGAGTCCGTTCGTGATCGTGAACGCTTGCCGCCCGAGGCCCATGAACAACCCGTGGGATTCGAGATCGCAGCTGAAAGAAGCGAGAGGTTGGAGGGATAAAAGGAGTGAACGAACGCTCGTTCCGTCTTGAAATTCCAGCCATTTTTGGGCAGCGACAACTCGAGCAGGTCAACGAGGATGTTCTTCCGATCGTCTCCGTTTTGATTCGACGAAGCGGTCGACTCGGTGTCCACCGCAGAGCCGTTGGATTGCCGGTGGTGCTTGAGGGTCTCCTGCTTCGACTGCTGCTCTCTGCGGGTGAGGGCCTGGGCGACGGGCGAGGTTCCGATGAGCAAAGCCGCGGTGTTCATCACTCGGTTCGTGTCCGACCGGTTGAACGGGAGCATCGCGCAGCGCCGTGGAGCGATCCGAGCGAACAGCGAGCGGCCGCCGCTTCGGATCGGCGAGCTGAAAGCAGCCGCCGGCTTCATTAGCCGAATGGAAGGCCGCGCGCACGACACACGTGCCGCTCGATTCGAGGCGGAAGTCGAGGCACGCGGAACCGAAGGCGGGATTCCGGTCACGTCTTCCCCGCTCGTTTAATCATTCCGAGTCCAACGGAAGTAAAGGAAGGAGTGGGGGAAGAGAAATGATGATGCCCGTTCGTTCGTGAGCAGACGCCCTTCGCACCGAATGGAATTAAAATCGTCAAACGGGGCTCGGCGAGGGAATTTACTGCCCGCTCGCCTTCCCTCCATTGATGGAGTATCTTTTGCGGCATGTTGCAAAACGCCCCGAAAAGAAGCGGTCGGCCAAGAGCCCGAGGGAAGACGAATGAATGTTCACGTGTGCCGAAAACACGCTCTCGTTTGTTCCATCCGAACAACGGAGTGTACGGTAAACAAGGTGGTAAGTGACATCACTGCACGGCAGAGATGAGCAGAAGTCAAGGGTAACAAGCAGATAGGAAGTAGAAGAAAGATAGACCACGTTCGTCGCAGTTCAAACCTTGAACCAGGGGTAACAAACAGAAAGCAGACCGCTTAAGGAGCTTAAAATTGTCAGCAGACGAGGCCCAAAAGATCCCCGGGGAATGTCAATCGGATTGCCGCCTAATCCGGAAACATTCGGGATGAAACCGAAGCGGGAATTCGTCCACCTGTCGACTTCAAAAACAAGGCGGGAATCCTCGTGGTCATCGACCGGCGCCGACCTCCGAGCGGGCGGGCGGAAGGCGACGAAGCGAACGCGAAAGGCTGGCGACTTCAGCGAACACAATGGCCGCATTTCGCCCATGAGTGAGTCACCACAAGCGGGGGGACTTGCAAGCAACGAAGCAACATTCCCCGGAGCGCTCATTTGTTTTCGCCGACGCCGATGAGTCGTGACGTCGTTCGAACGGCCTCGGCCCGAATTATGCGGAGTGGTCGCTCTCGCTCGTTGCTCTCCCGGAATCCGCGAATTCGACGGCCAACACGCGGAAATTGCGGCCGCTCGGCGGCAAGTGAACGGCGCCCGACGAGGAATTCGTTTGAGCGACGATTTTCCGCTCGGATTCCGCCGGCCGGCCGCCGCGCTCGTCGAACTTCGGTCCGAATCGAAAGAACGAGCCCAAAACAAAGGCGGAGGGATTCCAGAAGACGAGCTGAACTCGTGGGCAAACGAGGGGCTTCTCCCGTGCAATTAGACGAGTGGATTGACCGCAGCGGAGAGGCGGACGGAACGTGACCAAATTCAATTAATCACTCCGAAGAAACAAGGAGAAGAGCGGAAGCTAATCGCTCCCCGCTGGCCGCGGGTTCTGTGGACAAAAATCACGTCCACCTCGGGGGGAAAACGGCGGAAACCAAACCGCAATCATCGGCAGCTCGTCGATTGTTCGGCCCAAAGCGGAGTGGAGGGCGAGGAAAGCGGGGTGACATCAACACTCTTCGAACGAAATTGCCCGTCGAGTGCACGAGTGTAAACACTTGGAATGGAAAGTATTTCCGTCTCCAGCTTCCACTTCTGCTCGTGATTGCAGTCGGCCGGGCAGTGGATGGGGCACGTTTCCCAGCCTGCCCGTTCGAACTCAAGAACGGCCATTCGCTAACCCAAAGGGCCGAAGGAACTCCCCTTGCGCGATGTTTGATGCACGAAGCAAACCGGAAGTTTTGCGAACGGATTAACGAGAGCAGACGGAAAGAAGTCCAACGGGCTTTGCGGCTACGAACCCAAAGCTCCCCAGCGCTCGTTCTTCGACCCAACGGCAGCTGCCAGCGGCACGAGCACGTGGACACTCGCGCGCGACTGCCGGCGACAGTCCGAAATGAAAACACCCGAAAGGGGACACGTGAACCGAGCGCAAAGAAGTGAATCCTCGCTCCGAACTGCCGTCCTTCCCGCCGTTTTCATTAGCCGGCGGGATTCGTGAGAGAGCGGCGCGGATTTGAGCAAACGGACGCGAATTCCCGGTTTTTATGAACGAAATGAAGCGCTTCCTCTTGCTTCCTGTTGTCTACCGTACCGCCCGGAAGAACAGAGAGTCCATTAGAAAAACGAGGGCGGAAGATCGGGGGATTGATTGCCGTGCAAGTGGGCAGTCGGGGGATCGAAATTCCACGCCGCTCCCCTCGGCGGCCATCCGAACGCTCGAACACGCGAATTCGAAACGAAGAAGCCGCCGGTCGGCCGGACGGGGCGGCCGTAAAAATAGTCACTTTCGGGCGAAAATTTGATGCAAACAGCGCAGAAAAAGTTGCCGTTCGAATGCCGGCCGCGTGTCCCAACGGAACGCAGCCGGCCGCAATTCGAGTTGGGCGGTCCGATTCGCGGGCAGGAATCATAATTCGAAACAACGGAGTGATGCGAGCGGCCGGCTGGAGGGACTTCCGCCTTCTGGTCGGGAATTCGACAGGCTGCAGGCCAGAAGGAAGTTCGGACAACGGATGGAAGCATCTAGTCTTTAGCTCATTCCTCATCACAAACAAGCCCCAATGGTCTGCTGGTCGCTAACCAATTGCCTGCGGCTTGAATATGATGGGCGATTGCAACACCCGCCTTTTGTCCGTCCAGCCTTCTCTCCCGTCGCCGTTCTTTCGCAAATCGAAGAACAAACGAAGTTTTGCGGGCCGAGCGGTTTGGCACGAATCGAACGCACTCCTCTGCGGACATCCCGAGTTCGCGAGCAGGAGGAGAAGTGGAGGACGCATGAAAGAATAAGGAGCAGCAGGAGTGATGTTGTTCCGCTCGTTCGTCTTTTGTGTTCGCCCCGACAGAACGGCCGGGCCGGGCCGGACGGCGAGCGCGACGTTCGGGCGTCCCGCCGTGCGCCGACCGGCCGGCCGCCTAATCGGCCGAAATTGGATTTTTGTTCGCGAATCTCGACGGCGCGCAAACACGCGGCGGCGAACAAAAGGCGGCCCGTCGGCGAGTGTTCGCGAATAATGGAGGGCGTTCAACGGTTCAACCGGCCGGCGGAAACAAGCCAATTAGACCGCAATCGAGTGCTCGACCCGCGGATCGATGGATGTCACCAACCTTTCGCAAAGGTCGACAGGGATCTCTTCCTGCCTCCGCCGTGCCGACTGCAAACTTCAAACCGGATGTCGATAATCCTGACCCGACCGCCCGGAGGCGGCGAACTGAACGGCCGCCTGTTCGGCGGATTTCCGGCCGTTCGGGCGGCCGGCCGGCGGATTCCTCCACTCGAGGGGCGTGTTCTTTCGTTCCAACTCGAAAGCCGAAGCCGAATGGAAGTGGGCGCCGGAATCTCGTCTCCGAGTTCACCGATCTCGAGCAAACAATCCGATTACTCTGAGGGGAACAAAACAAAAACAATCCGCGCGATTCGATTGGCGGCGGCGACCAAAACGGCGCCACAAATCGAATTCGAGCCCTCGCTTTCCGGATTCCAATTAGCCGAATGGCCGCTCGGTGGATCCAATCGACCGGATTGCCGTTCGCAACACGCGACCATCGAGAACACGATGTGACCTCCGAGATTCGATTAGCGCGGCCGTTCGGGAGAAAGCGGAAGGAAGAAGCGGCGGCTTGAATCCGCTGGCCTACTGTAAACCATCTTCCGAATTGCGCACTTCCACCGGACGGACGGCGAGAACGGCCGCCATTTGCGCGTAATGAAAGCGGAAGTCAAACAGAAGCCGGCCGGACCGGCGGTCGACGGAATCCGCCGCTTGTCGACGGCCGAAATCAAAATTCCGAAATGAAAAAAGTGACTTCTTCGCGGCCCCCACTTTCCCTCGGGCAGCGGCGGAAACGAGAAGCGGAAAGCGGCAAACAGCCGGCGGCAATTCGGCGAGCGGACGGGCGTTTCGAACCGCCCGAAACAAAGCGGGCGGTCCACTCGGCGACCCGCGCGTCGAGTGGACTTCCCCGTCGATTGTTTACACGAGATTCCCCCCGCTTCTTCAAGTAATTTCCGTCTTCCGCTTTAATTCAAGCAACAAGTGGACTCACCGCTCTTCTGTTTGTAGTCGGCCGTCAAAACGATGGAGAATTCGAGAGAAACGGAAGAAGAAGCGGCTTGTACGTCGCTCTTCCGTGAAGTACAATCCAGTCGATCGTCTGATCGAACTCCAAATCCAGCCGAACGAAAGTGATGTCAAGCGAGCGGTTGGTGGGCGAGCGGAAGCGCGAAGAAGTGAGCACGAGGGCGACCGGCCGTGAAAACGAGCCGACCGGAAGGAAACGCGGGGGAATTTGCGCCTTCTGGTCACTCGCTCCTCGTTTTAAACACAGCGGAAAGAAGTGCTTGCAGGGGTCGTTGGGTGCAGTTCAATTAGCGAACTCGGCAGTCGTCTGCCCGCTCGTTCTTCTAGCGATCGCGAGTGAAATCTGATGCAAAGCACGCGTCTTTTGGCCGAGAGCTCAATTTGCGGCCGTTCTTCGTTCGTTAGCCACACGCTCGAGTTTATTCCCGCTTCATCACAAGTAGAGAGAACGGAGCGAGGACGCGTACACGGATTTTGTCGTCTTGTAACGCCCCAAGCGGCACATCTCGCGGTCGAGGTCCACGAGGAACATCGTGTTCGTCACACGCCCCACTCGTTTGCGCTTGCAGAAGGGCAGGAGGTCGAGGAAGCGTTGACGGAAGATTTGGATCAAGAAGATGGTGGAGACGGGCGAGAGGAGCGGCAGGTAGGTGGTGAGGACGGCACACAGCAGCCCGAAGTACGGGACTTCCACGTGGCATACGATCCCGAACATGAAGACGAAGACGGGTAACGCTGAGCAGATGAAGGGTGCCAGAGACTGCAAGTAGAGGAATGCACTAGAAAGAACGGCCACTACTCACTTGAATCAAGAGCATCAGCTGCATCGATTGCTGCAGACGAGCCGTCCGTTTGGTCATCAGGTGTTTGACGGCGTTCAGCTGGGTGTAGATTTTGATCCCCCAGCGAACGGCCAGCGAGTACGACCCGTTCACTCCGATGGAGGCGGCAGCGAACGGGAGCAGAAGGACCGACTGCAAGGGCACAAGGGATGAAGAAGGTTCCTTGGAGCACTCACGTAGTCAGTCCCAACGAATGTCGGCAGTTGTCCCCGCTCGTCCCTCCACATCGGATTGCTGAGAACACTCGAGTACTTGCCGACGATCAGCGGGTGGTCCAAGACGGCCGCACGCACGAAGATGGCCGCCGTGAGCGCCGCGTAGCTCCACCCGACCGCCACGAGCAGGACGATCGTTTTGGTGGACGGCGGGTCCTTTCTTTAAGCAAACGAGATGAATGGAGAGAAACCCATGCTTGTCGCTCACTTGCAGATCGTCCGCCACCGCACGAAGTAGACGACGGCCGTGATGTTCACGCCGACGCCCAGCTTAAAGATGTAGAGGAAAAAGAGGAGGAAGTGGACGTTCAGGCCGGCCCTCCGGAACGGCCCATAGGTGATGAAGATCGCCACGCCGTTGCTGATCTCACACGCCTGCACGCTCGCTCTTTGAACACTCGAATGAAGGTGGGCGCTCACCGTGACGGTCAACAGCGAGCAGAAACAAAAAAGGAATTCGTTCACGCAAGTGGCGATCAGCATTCGGTTGTAACAGCGGAGTGTTCCGTTCGACTCGGTAAGCACCAGAAAGACGACGAAGGAATTGGCGAGCAGAGCGAGGATCGTGGCCAAATACTCGTTGAATTGGAAGACGAACAGCGGATTCATGGCGGCCACTTTCCGGCCGAACGACCGAAAGAACTCTCCGGTTAGTCGTGAGGAAAGGCGGCTGTTCTCGTTGCTCCGTTCCGTCGGGCACGCGGCTCGAATTCAATTTGGCCGACCGGCAGGTGGACTTCGCTCTCGACGGTCAAGAGCGAGAGACCAAACCGTTCGCTCCGTTCATTCGTGATGAGGAGTCTGCGGAAAACAGTAGGATGACGGCATGAGGAGTCAACAGACGTGAAAAGTTGAAATGCTGGAAGCAATTGAAAGCGAAACGAGTAGTTTTTGGAAGCTGTCTGCTTTCTTCCACTCGACTTCAATCGAATTCCGCCCCCGATCGTCCAAACACCAAAACGGGGAGTTCCGCTTCCTGATTCAGCTGCTCGTTCGGGAATTCCAATTGAGTAGCACAAGAGCAATCAATGGTAGATGCTTGCTCGCACAGATGATTGTTTGTGTCTTGTTGGCTTGCAAATCAGAAGTAAGCGGAGGCGGCCGTATTGCTTCTTGTTGTGCACGTACTCGTTTTTTCCGGGGTTGTTATTGTGTCTGGTGTTCGTCGGCACGACCGCTTCCGCTTATTCGATTGTTTTGTGGTCGGTGGATGCAACGCCACAAAACCCACAACCACGAACAACAAGAAATTTGCATCGATTTGTGCAAAAATTTCTCCAGCAGCCGCGAGCGATCAGTTCGGCAACAGCGGCGCGGAGCAGTCGGTCGATCGCCTCGCGCACGATGGTCGGCTTCAAGAAGGAGAAGGGCGAGCGGAAGCGCTCCACGAAGTCCAAGCAGAAGAAGGAGCGAAAGAAAGGTTCGTTCTCCTCACTCTCCTCTTCACTCGTCCGCTTGCAGACAAGAAATCGAAGAAACGGGACAAGAAGAAGGGGAAAGACGCGAAGACGCCCCGCGGCAAGTCGATCCACCGAACGCCGCCGCTGCCGCGCGACGCGGGCGCCCAGCCGCTGCTCGGCCAGAAATCGCCGCTGCCGGCGAGAGCGGCGATCCCCGACGTCCCGCCGACGCCCAAGCCGCGCGAGCCGGCGGTTCGCGGGCGGCCGAAGAGCCGCAGGGGATCGTCGCCGCCGATGCTCCCCGGTTCGTCTTCCCCGCCCGCCTTCCACCGCTTCCTCTCGTTCAGACGGCCCGAACCTCCACTTCCCGGCGCCCGCCCACGTGCCCGGTTCGTCCTCCCGTTTCTTCCGATCACCCGCTCGTTGGTTGCAGCCGAGCACCGCTCGAACAAGAACCCGCGCGACAAAGAGCGGAAGAAGAAGCGGAAGTCCCGCACGAGCCAATCCCGCTCCAAACGCTCCACTCCGCTGCCGGGCGGGCGGCCGATCGGCACGCCGCTCTCGCCGGACGTTCCGCCGCTCCCGCAGCCCAAGGCGCCGAAGCCGAAGCGGGAGCGCCGCAGTGCCCGCTCGACTACCGAGCGCTCTCGTTCGTCCCCTGCTTGCCACTTCTAAACACCCCGCTTGCATTCAGAACCGACGCAGACGCCGAACAACAACCGGGAGAAGAAGGCGGACCGGCCGTCCGTCAAGTCCAAGGAGCCGTCCGCCTCGTCGAAAACGAAGCCGCGCACCGTGTACGTTGTTCCACTCTTCTTACCTCCAATCTCACCCAATTGAAGTGAGAAGACGGACCCGTCGGCGGTCACGAACCTGAAGCTCAATCTGGACGAAGTGTTGCGCATCGGCAGCGTCCTGGAGCGTTTCGGTTCGGACGCCCAACGGCGGCAGGCGTTCGAGTGGCTCGCCGTCCACCGCGGCGACTCGCACGAGGACGCGGACGAGACCGCCCACAAACTCCTAATCGCCGTGGGCGACCTGCCGATGTCCCGCGAGCTGGCGCTCCAGACGGTGCGCCTCCTGGTCGACGCCCGGATGATCACCGAGGCGGAGTACTCGGTTCGTCCCTCGTCTTTCCATCATCTCTGCCTCCTTTAGACCCACTTCAGCATCATCGAGCGCTCGCCGCCCGATCAGCACATCACAATCTCGCAGCTGGCCCACCTCCTGAACGTCAGCTGCTCGTACTACAAGCGGGATTGATCGTCTCCTTCCTCGTTCCTCTTTCGTCCGCCCTTTTGTCCACTCGTTCTCTCCGGCATAAACTGAAGTCCACAACTCAATGAACAAGAGGTCGGAGAGCAAAAGGGTCCATTCGCGTCCACTCGCCTCGTTGCGGGCGGATCGAACCGAAAGCGGCGGATTTGGGCGCCGAAATCCCGCCATAAACCGGCCGCCGCGAATCGAAGGGCGCGCGGAGGTCGGGCGGCTAATTTGCGGTGCGCGTCGTTTCGCGGGGCAACGGCGTGTGGCCGGAAAACAATGCGGGGGCGCGTTGAGGTCATCCGTTCGCTTTTCGCTCATTTTTTGCCCTCGGAGGTCATCCGCCCGGCTATTCGCACTCGCTGCAGTTCATTGGGTACATAGATGAGTGCGGAATGTTCTTGCTTGAAACACGGTTGCTTTGCAGTGCACTCCATTTCCCTGCAGTTGCATGCAAGAAGCAAAAGAAGAGAAGTGGGCGGTTAGAGGCGACGGCCGGAGCGCGGCGAGCTCCCGCGTCCACTCCGCCGATTGCGCGTGAGTCTCGCCGCTCGCCCGTTTTGTTTGCGCTCGCCGAATTGCGCACTCGGTCGCGCACCTGCGGAGTTCACGTGGCCATTCGGGCGGGCAGGCGGCGGGCGAGTGGCCGAAAGAGCGGTGGCGTAATCGGGCGGCAGGAGCAGGAGGAATGCTGCTGGTCACTCGGCTTGTTATATCTGATGAGAAGTCGGTTGACTCTGCTTTGTGCTGCCCTCTGCTCTTTCTTCTTCTGTCGGGTCAAAAAACGGCTGTGCTCTCGGTCTCGAGTTTCCTCTCTCGGTTTGACTCATCGCGAAGAAATTCACGCGCGACGCGGCCGCTCCCCGCTGACTCACTTGCAACCCGCCCGCTCGCCCGCTCTCGCCTCGCCGTCTACCTTCGGGACGAGCGGCCGGCCGAATGACCCAACGGGCCGCTTCTTCTTCACGCGCTCTTTTTGATTCGAGTGGATGGACGTGTGCTATTCGAATCGATACATGAGATCCCTGTTCTTGCGTTGTTTCTCGAGTAAGCTCGTTTGTACATTGCGACTCGTTCCGAGCTCCTGCGCTTCTTTTGATCTCGCCGCTTCTTTCCGCTCGGATTCCCTCGTTCTCGCTTCCGTGCAAGCCCCCAAACGGGTGATTAGCATCGCGGCGGCCACTCGCCCGTTCGTGACCTCCGCCGACCGATCGGGACCACGAGCGGGCGCGGGAAGCGGCGAACAAGCGGAGCAAAATGGCACGAGAGGTGGGCGGGCGGGCGGGCGTGTTTGCACGACCCACTCGGCTTTTTTGCCCTCCGCCGACGCCCGAAAGCGGACCGAAGCGATGGGACGAGGCGAGCGGGCGGAGGTGATCGCCGAGAAGCCGTCCGCCGCCTTCGGTTTTGTTTGCCGAGCGGAAAAAAGCGACCGCAGAGGACGAGCACGAAAGCGGAGGTCCTTCTTTCCGCTTCTCCTCGTCGCCCTCGCGCCCGATCGGAACTTCCCGATTTGAACTCGCGCTCGAGAGTGGTGGGCGGAAAGCGGCTACTTTCTTTCGTGCTTGACGTGTTGTCTTGTGTCCTTCCGTTGATTTTGACTTGCTTCAGATCTTGTTTGTTTCTTTTTTTTCCGTTGCCTTCTGATGCCCACCTTGCCCAACGACGTCCGACGATGAGCGACGAGCGAATTTTCATCACGAACCTGCGGTTTTGGCTGCTCGGCGTCGTCCAGCTGCTCGCCTTCTTCTGCCTCCTCTCGCCGCTCGAATGGACGGCCGTGCACGCCCAAGGACAGCGAGTGCTGGAGCCCGGATTGATGCAGCCGCGGCAGCGCATCAAGAACACGCTCGGCGGCGTCTACTCGCGGAACATCACGCTCTTCTTCCGCAACTCGCCCTATTTCGTGGAATCGGAGCTTATCGTCGACTCGGGCGTCACGATCCAAATCGAGACGGGCGTACAGATCTACTTTGCGACTGGAGTCGGCCTGAAGGTCTACGGGACGATCGTTGCAATCGTGAGTCCCCTCTCTCCTTCATTCATCTCTTGTTTGATTGAAGGGAAATGAATTCGCGCACATCCAAATGCTGCCCTACCAGGAGCAACTCCACTACGACGACACGCTGCCCGAATTTCGGCTGATCGACGGGCCGACCGTCCGGCAGGGGCGACTGCAAATGCGCTTCCGAGATCGCTGGCGATCCGTGTGCACGATGATCACCAAGTGAGTCCTCCTTTCACTTCTTTGCATCACTTGTGGCTTTCAGTTGGACGAGCATCGACACGGGGACCGCCTGTCGGTCGATGGGCTACTCGGACGGCGGTTTCTGGAAGTGGTACCTCCGAAACAACGACACCTACCCGCTGGTGATGCCCCACCCGGGCTGCCGCTCCAACGCCCAGAGCTTGTGGGAATGCGAGGGATTTGCAGACGCTTCGAAGATTCGAATGAGCGAGAACTTGTGCCAAGGCGAGGACGACCTCGGGCTCTACTGCTGGGGTCCGCCCACGTTCACGGGCTGGGCGAGGCATTGGAAAGGTTCTTTGCACTTTCTTGCGTGTTTGAATGGAGAGTTCAGGCCTGCAAATCTACTCGTCGCCCTTCAACTACGTGCCCAGCGACCCGGACATGGTGGCCGCCCAGCGGGAGTCGAACAGCCGGCTGGAGTTCGTGGACATCCTGTACGCGGGCTACGACGGCTACTCGAAGAACGTGACGCCCGCTCTGTACATCGAGGGTGTGCCGCCGATCATGAACGGCCTCCGGGTGCAGCGGAGTGCGCGCGACGGGATTCACTTGTACGAGCCGGCCGGGCCGATCATCATCGCCAACTCGACGGTCGTCGAGAACCGCGGCCACGGCGTGGTCATCGAGAACACGACTGATGGGCGGCTGTTCGTCAACTACACGCTCATTTCGGGCAACTACGGCGACGGCATTTGGTATCGGCAGCAGTTCCTCGGCGAGGGGATCGTGAACTTCGGGATTCCTGGCCGTTTGTTTCCTTTCGTTCAATCCACTGACTTGCTCGCTTGTCTGTCTGCAGGCTACAAACGGCAGTCTTCGTTCTACGAGATGGAGAAGCCGCGCATCGACATGTGCGAGGTGCACGCGGTGCCCGACCAGCTCTACTTCCCGCACACAATCAAGGCCCACCTGCAGAACGGCTCCACACTCGACGCTCTCCAACCGATTCCTTGCTGGGTGGTGCGTTCCGCTCGCTTTCCGTCTTCCCTTCACACCCGTTCGTTCAGACGATCAAACTGCCGCCCCAACTGGAGTACGTGTACACCCTGCAGTTCTTGAGCGTTTCGAATCGAAATCCCGAACGTCTTCATTCCCGCTCCGAGCTGTTGATTTGCGACGGGAACGCGACCTTCCCGCACGTCTGTCAAATCGAACGGCATCGGATTCCCGTTCGGAATGGAGTGTTGCCGCAGTCGGTCGTCGTCGAGTTCGTCCACTTCTTTCCTTCTCTTTTGATCGCTGCTCGTTCAGGAGCACGGGCAATCCGATTTTCGTCGGGTTGGAGCACGATTTGGGCCCGCTGACCAACGGCCACATCCACGGCGACGTTGACCTCCTCTTCCGCGTTCACGCCTCCGTCCCCCGTTCGTTCTTTCCGTTCTATTGAGCGAAGCAAGGCGGCAGATTGCAGACAAATCGTTCTACGGCCTGAACGTCACGAATTCCGTGATTTCGAACAACACGGGCAACGGAATCCAGGCGGTGGACGTGCGCGATCGCTTCGCACTCACGAACGTCACGCTCGAGAGCAACCAGGGACTGGCGGGCGTTTTGGTGCGCGGCGGGGCGGCCGACCTGTGGATCAACGACACGAGCATGAACTACAATTGGGTTCGTTCTCCAACCTTCCTTTCGTCCAATCAAGTGGCTGCAGGGCGACGGGATGAACGTCTCGTACGCGGGCGGCTCGGTCAATCTGAACACCTCGCGGCTGATCGGCAATCGGTGGCGGGGGTTCGCCTTCCACCTGAACACTTCGCTGCCGTTCCACGCCCTCCGACACGAGATCGTGATGAAAGGCCGGCCGGCGAACAACATCTTCTACCCGGAGATGCTGATCGCGGACAACTGGTGGGGCGGCGTGCTCGTGGGCAACTTCTGTCTGCCCGCCGACCGGGGCTTCAAGCCGAAGGTGCTGCTCTCGTGGATCCGCTTCGACGAGAACCTCTACCACCCGCACGCCGAAGTGTTCGCCTGTCAGTCGGCCGACGTCGCGCAGACGGCCGTCGAGGTGACCGGCAACGCGATCCGCGGCGGCACCGGCCTGGGGTTTCGCATGGAGCCGGCGGTGAACACGCGGCTGGTCGTCAACTCCAACCACTTCCACAACATCAAGAACTCCGCTCTGCTGGTGCGAAACGCCCGCCATCCCCAATTGAGGCGGTTGCCCGCCCGCGTGGAGATCTGGAAGAATGAGTTCAAGGGCAACGTGGGGCCCGAGTACATCGTTTCGATCGGGCTGAACGAGGACGCGCCCCACCAATCGCTGGAGTTCTCGCAGCAGAACGAAGTCCGCTCCAATCGGGTGATCAACCCGTTCCCCTTCCTGAAAGCCCGCAGCTCTCCGTACGCCGCCCTCGTCGTCTCGAGCAGCAACGTCGTCCTCCACTACAACTGCTTCGGGAACCCGCAGTCGGACTTCGAGATCGCCACCTCGCTGATGGAACACGCGAAGGTGGTGGACGCGTCGAAGAACAACTGGGGCGACCGCTTCGTCCGCAACTTCCAGCACCGCATCTTCGATCAGGTACTCGCATCTGATTCGAACGAATCACCGTTGTTCATTCAGTTCAACCGCTACTCGCTAGCCCGCATCAACATCGAGCCCTACGCGGCCATCTGCAACCAGGTGGTTTCCGCGCCCACCCACCTGCAAGAGAACTACCGCCACTACAAGAACGAGAACCAGCCGTTCGTGATCGGCGGCACGATCTACGAGAACGACGACCTGCCGAGTGGGCGCTACACCGTCGTGGAGGACCTGCACATCATGCCGGGCGCCCGGCTGACCATCGAGCCGGACACCGAGCTGCAGTTCGCCGACGGTGTGGGGATGTTGAATCAAGGCAACGAACAACCGAGCATTCCCTTCAACCGCTTGTTGCTTTAGGCGAGGTCATCCGGGCGGACCACGGCTACTCGAACCGCTTCGCTCCGATCAAATTCACGAGTCAACCGTTCAAGCTGCCCAAACTGCCGAACATCCGGCTGGTGAACGAGTGGGGCGACGAGGACGTGCTGGCCGGCCGGCTCGAACTGAAGATCGAGGACCAGTGGGGGACCATCTGCAATCGCTCGTGGACGGCCCAATTGGCCCAACTCGCGTGCAATCAGCTCGGCCTCACTATGGACCCGCAGTACTTCGAGAACTGGCGGATTTTCGTGTCGCGCGGCGATCAACCGATGATCATGGACAATCTGCGCTGCGAGGAGCGCGAGTACGACATCACCAAGTGCCGACACGACGGCAACCTCCACAACATTCAGGTCGCTTCAAAAGAGAGGGGGTTCTCTTCACTCCCCGCTTCTTGCAGGCCTCCTGCCGCCCGACGGAAGTCGTCGGCTTGCGGTGTGCCCCGCCGCTGTGGGCGGGCGTTCGGTACTCGCTGTACGCGAGTCCGCCGACGATCACCGGCCAGACGACGATGGACCATTGGATCATCGAGAAGGCGGGCCTGTTCGACTTCCGCACGTCCACCTTCAGCCCGGCGCTGCAGATCGACTGGAATTACCACACCTTTCACAACCTCACGATCCGCGACAACTTCGGCGACGGCCTCTACGTGGTCTACAACGACCTCACGAAGAAGCCGGCCATTCGCTACTCGAAGTTCACGGGCAACCGGCTGAACGGCGTGAAGCTCTCGTCGAACGGGATCACCATCGAGAAGGCGAGTTCTTTCCTGCTTTCCATTACTCATCTTCTTTAGGTGACAATCAGCGACAACCAGAATGCGGGCGTTCGCTACGATCCGCAAATCTCCGCCGCTCTCCAACGGGACATCGTTCGTTTTCCGCAGGATTGAGTGAAGATCTCAATCGATCGCTTCAGGTCTCGTGGCTGGACGCGAGCGAGCAGCCCGAACTGGTGGCCAACAACGTGTACGTGTTCCCGAACTACTCCTACAGCCGGCTGCCGCTCTTCGAGTCCCAACTGAAGCACCGCTTCTTTCTGAAGGCGGGCCTCTCGCCCGAATGCCCGCTCTTCTCCTACACGCCCTGCGTCTTCGAAACGACGCTGGTCGCCGAGAGCAAGTCCTACGGAATGACCTCGAAGTTGGTCGTCCAGGTGAGCTCTCTCGTTAATTCATCTACCCACTTCTTTCTGCTGTTTAGATCGTGAACCGGCCGAACAACGAGAGCGACGAGGAAGCGGTTTTGATCGACCCGCAGACACGACGGCGGTGGTCGACGCGCTCCAACTCGATCGAGTTCCCGATCACCTCGTCGGGCCGCGAGCTCACGTTCCGCTACTCCCGCTCGTACGGGGCGCCCAAACTCGTGCTGCTCGTCTTGTTCCTCGACGCCCAAGAATACCTCGACCGCTTCGTGCACGTGTACGAGAGCGTGATCGCGAACAATCAGTACGGCGTGTCGGCCGTCCGCTACTCCAACCTCACGTTCGCCGACGGCGCGGTCCTCAACCGGTGGTCCGAAGAGAAGATTTGGTTCCAGAAGGTTTGTTTCCTTCATTCGAACGATCAATTGCTCGTGTGTTTGAGGTGAACTTTACGGACAACAACGAGGCGGTCGTTTGGATTCACTCGCCGCAGCACGACGTACCCGACGGCACGCCGCTGGCCGAAATCACGTGGCACATCGACAACTGCTCGATTTTTGACAACCACGGGCCCGTGATCGACACGCACCGCGATCTGTACGCGAGTGCCAACATCTTCCATTGGAACTTCTGGTCGAACACGTTCGAGAACAACACGAAGAGCGGGATCAACGTCTTCCTGCCGGACACCTACGACCTCCTGGCCGCCAAAACACACACCTTTTGGGTTCGTTCCCTCCACTCACTCCCGTCTATTCGGAGTTCAGATGACGGAGAACCGCTTCCAAGGCAACACCGACTTCTACGTGCATCTGGGCGGCTTCTACACGTTCGCCAACATGTGAGTCCTCCTTCCGCCTATTGAGCAGCAAGCCGGTGGTTGCAGCTCGTCGAACAACTTCACGGAGAACTCGGCCCGCTCGCAGTCGGGGATCCTCGAGCTGAGCGGGATGGAGAAGCGGTTGATCATGGAGAGGAATCGGTTCTTTTCGAACTGGGTTCCTTCACTCCTTCCCTTTTTTATCTACTCGCTTTCTGCAGGGCCACTGGATGGTGCGCGTGAAGACGGACAGCCACTCGCTGCGCAGTGGGGGCATGGAGATCCCGTCGTTCATCCAATTCAACTACTTCCAATTCAATTGGTTCCTCCAGCAAGGCGACGACTACGTGGACATGTACCCTCGATCGTTCGCGGTCGGCGTCTTCGGCTCGCAGAAGGTGGACGTTCACTACAACCGGCTGAAGAACCCGCTGATGGACTTCGAGCTGGTCGCCGGCTGCACCGTTCGTCCACTCCCTCAACCCAATAGAATGCTCACCCCTCTGCTTGCAGCCCCAAATATACGGCGAGGACGTGATGAACGTGACGTACAATTGGTTCGGGGTGGCCAACGAGGCGGAGGTCTCGCAGCGGATCTTCGACCTGGACGATTGGAACATCTTCACGATCGCCAATTTCACTCCGTTCTACCTCACCGAAGAGCAGTTCCTTAATTTCTGGTGGCACCCGCCAAAGGGGCAGCTTTCGTTCGGGCGGCCCGCGGAGCCCAACCCGCTGGATTTGAAGGGGCGGATGTACGAATCGAAGACGCTGGACTTGAATCCCGAGCGGTGGTACACGTTCCGTACGTGAACAGTCCACCTATCTTCTTTTTACTCGCTTGTTTAGCGTACATCTATCGACCGTTCCGACCGTATCGAATCACTCGGTTTGTTTTAAGAAGCTGAATGGATTGATCGCGTGTTCGTTTGCAGGGACCTGACGATCATGCCCGGTGCGACGTTGCGCATCGAAAAGAACGTCGAGGTGCACGTGGCGCCGAATGTGCGGATTCTCGTGCTCGGCGATCTCGTTTGCGACGGGACGTTGTGGCAACCAAACCGCTTCAAGCCGCTGAACACGACGGAGATCGCCGAGGAGGAGGGCCGCGTGGCCACTCGCTACCGGCGGGCGGTCGGGCGGCGCCGTCGGCCGGCCGAATCGAAGTGGGCGGACGTCCAACAGCGACACGCCGCCTTCCTCCGCCGTCGCTGGAAGCGGGCGGCCGAGAGCGGGGCGCCGCGTTCCCGCCTGATCTTCGACCCCGTGTTCAAGCAGTTCCCGTCGCTTAGGCGGGACGATCCCTACTTCCAAGAGTTCCAAGTGCACCTGACCGCCAACGGGAGTCGGCCCGACCGCAGCGGCTTCCTCGAGGTGTACAACGCAACGACCGGCGAAGTGGTGCCCCTGTGCGACCAGCAGTTCACCATCCGGAACGCGCAAGTGGTGTGCCGCGAGCTGGGCTTCGACCCGCAGAACGCCTACCATTGGATCACGCCGCGCTACGACTACGACCCCCGCCTCCGACTCGTGAAGACGTACGTGGAGCCGCGCGAGTGTCGAGGCGACGAGCCCCGCCTGGACAAGTGCCCTCTCCGACTGGCCGCCAACGACTCGCTGTGGATGTGCGTGAACGCGCCGCTCTCCTTCAACTACGTGCACTGCGGCGAGGCCAAACGCGTCAACGACGACTACGCGGGCCAATGGGGCGGCATCACGTTCGCCCACCCGAGTTTGGAGTTGGTTCAAGAAGCCGAAAACGGTGAGTTCTTTCCGCTCTCTCCTTTCACTTCTTTCTGTTGGCAGATGGATCGATCCTCCGTCACGTGGAGATCGTGGGCGGCGGGCAGGCGCACAACCAAACGGTCTACGCGGCCGCCCTGCAGGTGATCCGCCGCTCGCCCATCCTCGAGAACGTGAACGTCACGAATTCGTCGATGAACGGCGTCCAGGTGAGCGAAGAGACGAGCGAAGTAGTCCATCTGTGCGCTTCGTTCAGATCATCTCTCCCCGCTCGAACCTCGCCCTCACTCGTCTGAACATTTCGGACAACAACGGGCAGGGGATGAGCATTGTGTCCACCAATCTGCAGGCAGCGAGTCCCGGTTCAGGTGACCGCTCACTTCTTTCTATGCGTTCACTCCTTCCGCTTCCAGCCGTCCCGAAAGGCCCCCTCAATCTCCCGTACAACGTGGTTGGAATGCTGGACGTGTGCGCGGCGGGCAAGACGACGCGCATCTCCAACCGCATCCTCGTCTACTACAAGTACGACTCGAGACCGGTGGATTGCGTGAAGATCTTCAAGTCGACGAACGGCAAGAGTTTGGGCTTCCGCTTCCTGCAGGTGAGTTCCATCGGTTGGAAGGCGGAGATCCAATGGTTTCTTGCAGGTCAACCTCTACGACGCGAACAACCACTTGGGCAGAACGGATGCGCTTTCGATCTTCGAAGACGAGTCGTTCTCGCTGTCCTCGCGGATCGCCCGCTTCACTTCGGAGTCGAAGTTCGACCTCGTCGTCCTCCCGACCCGCTCCACCACCATGAGCCTCCACTTGCGGGCGACAGCCGCCGACGGGGAGTTCGGCTTCATCGCCGAAGTTTCGACGCTCCCGTCCACTCCTGATGGGCGGAACGTCGAAGAGGTGGCGATTCGGAACTCCCGCTTCCAGCAGAACGACCGCGGCGCCGTTCAGTACCGAAACTGCGGCGAGATCGGTCCGAATTTGATCGTGGAGCAGTGCCTGATGGACTCGAACGGCTACCACTTGTACGGGAACGTCTCCACCAGTGCTCAAACGATGGAGTTGCACCTCCACAACACACTCGTAAGCACCCTCCATTATTCATTCAACAAGTGGAGTGTTTAGTTGTTCCTCTACCGCGGCAACGCGATCCACAACAATCGGGGCGGTCTGTTGATCACGGCGGAGAGCTCGAGTGCCGTCGCTCGTTTGCTGGCGATAATCAAGAACTCCGCCTTCCTGCTGAACACGAACTCCACCGCCCTTGCGGTCATCGGGAACAACGTGCAGGTGAGTGGACGAAGAATGAGGAGGAGTGTTCACCTCTTGGTTCAGAAAGTGACCGTCCTGAACAACGTGTTCAGTCGGAACTTCGCCCTCTACTTCGACACCGTCCTCGTGCAGGGCATGTCCGTCAACTTCACGCACAACATCTTCACGAACAACACCGCTCTGCACACGGTGGACACCCAAGGGCACTCCCGCATTGCTTCGGACGCCCAATACTTCGAAGCGAACTCTTTCATAGACAACGTGGCTCTTGGGCACGGCAATCAATATCTCGAGCACTACGGCCACTTGCCGCAGGAGGAAAACGACGAGTTCCGCCGCCGCCCCAAACGTCAAGTGTTGACCCAACGGGGAGTGAGCTTCGATTGGTGGACACACGTGCGTTCTCTCCTCTTGTTTCCTTTTGTTCATTCGATCGATGTTTGAAGGTCGGCCTGGAGACCGAACGCTACCGGGCGACGGTGGTGGCGGGCAGCTCGCTCCAGCGCTACGTGCGCAACATCTTCAACAATCCGCTGAACGACTACGAGCTCACGACCTCCGTCGAAACACAGTTCGTTCACTTCTAGCAGCAACGTTCCTTAATGGAGTGTTCAGGTACGACACCGGAGTGGTGGACGCTCGTCACAACTACTGGGGCTACCCGGGCACGCTGGGCGTTGCGTCCGGAAAGGTGCTCGACAAAGCGGACTACCCGAAGCTCGTCCGCGCCAACTACGAGCCGATCCTCGAGTCAAACACGTCGCTCATCGAAGGTCGGCTGAAAAGAAGGCGAAGGAGTGCTGAATGGGGGTTTGCAGGCGACTGCCCGCCCGGTTGGTTCCAAGCGGGCAACGAGGAGTTCAAGAGCTGCTTCCTGTTCGTCGGGGCGTCCATGACGTACGCGGGCGCCGTCCGCTTCTGCGAGGAGATGGACGCCTTCATGCCGATCCTGCGGGCGGACGACAGCCGGCAGAAGGAGCTGGCCGCCCGCATCGACGATTTCGGCAGTCGTTTCATCACGGAAGCCGAGCGGTACAACTCGTTTGGGGTGAGCATTCGATTGATCTCCTTCCCTCTTCACCGTTGAGTTCAGATCTCGTACGACATCCCCGTGTGGGTCTCGTCGGTCACCCTGCCGTCCAATCAGTGCGGTTGGATGTCGAGCCGAACGGCTGCGATCGCCGAACACAACTGCAACAACCTGCTGCCGTTCGTGTGCGAGAGAGGTCCGTCCACTCCTCTCCGATCGGTTGATTGAACGGGTGGATTGCAGGCACGAAGCCCTACCAGGAGCCGGTCCTGTGGCGGCGGGACATCGTCGTCGTCGTGCTTCTCCTGCTGCTCCTCTTGATCGTGATCGCCCTGCTGTTGATCTGCGCGTGCCGCAAAGCCCAACGGCGGAGTGAACACCAGCAGCTGAAGAAGCAGTTCTACCGCGAGTCGATGCGAAGAAGCCGCAACCGCGGGGAGCGGCCGGCGAACGGCGGGACGGCCGCGGTCGCCGACGTCTTCGACACGATGAACCCGCGGACGGGCGTCGCGAACTTCGCCGCCAACCTGCCGGCCGGCGCGAGCGGGCGGAGCGGCCGCAAGGGCCCGAACTCGTCGGCCGACTCCTGCTCCACGTGCACGGGCAGCGGCGGGCGTTGCGACTGCGCGCCCACCGTGACGTCGGATCGAACGTACGCCTCGCTGCCGACGACGGCGGCCGCCTCGGCTGGCGTGACGCTGCCGGACGCGCCGCCCGCCTACCTGCCGCCCGGCAAGGACGGCCGGGCACTCGACGCGCGCCGGCGGCCGTCCGTCTCGCTGCACCCCGATCCCTACGAGGCGACCACCACGTTCCGCTCGCCGCCCGCCGTTCCGTCGAGTCGGCCGAAGACCGCGGGGACGGCGGCCGTCTACGACGAGCTTTCGGCTTCGTTCATGTCGACCACGAGCTGCACGTCGTCCACCTGCTGCGCGTCGGCCTCCTCGCGCACGACCGCCGTCTACTGCTCCACGTGCTCGCCGCCCAGCGAGAGCGCCGAGTCGCCCGCCCCCGCCGACTCGCTGGACGAGACGGCGAGTGCGCGCTCGCTGTCGAGCGACTCGACGGTCACCGGAGTGCCGGTGGAGCGCCCGCTGCTTCGGCCGAAAGCCCCGGCCACCCAGCGAACGCCGCAGTCGACCGGCCGCCGCTCGTTGGCGTCCTCGACCTCGACCGTTCTGCAGGCGAGCACCCGGACGGACACCTCGGGCCTTCCGACCGCTCGAACCGCGGGGAATCGAAGGGATTTTGCCCGCTCGTCTCGCCCGTCCCCGCTCTCTCCCTCCCGTTCGAATCCCGACTTCTTCGCCCCGCCGATCGAAAGCCAACGGCCGCCCTTGACGCCCGACGCTTCGAGCTCGTTGCCGCGCCGGGACTCCGCCCACTCGCTCCTCCCGCCGCCCCCGTACAACGCGGGCATGCGGGTGAGTGTTAAACAACGAATGTGCGGGAATAATCGAGGGTCTTTGCAGGGAAAGTCGGAGGAAAAGCGAACGGGCGGCCCGAAGCCGACCTCGCTGTCGCAAATCATTCACCGCGGGACGATCCCCGTGGCGCAGTCCGTTCCGCAGGCCGCTCGACCTTCGACCGCCGGCTACGTGAACATGAGCCCCGGCGCCCGACCGCCGCCTCCACCGCCTGCGGGCGGCGCCTCCGCTCGCCGCTCGTCCGTCGGAGCGGCCGGCCGACGACCGGGGCGGTTGCCCTCGACAGAAGACGAGCGCTACATTCCAATGGAGACCTCAATGTGAACGTGGGATTGTTGGCTGCAGATTACGAGTGAACTCATCGCTTGCTTGCTTGTTTGTACTTCGGGTTCAATGCACTTTCTTTCTTCGTTGTACTGCTTTTTGTTTGGATCTCGTTTAGTTGGAACGACCTTCGCGATTACCTCATTCGTTTGCTTGCCACTAGTCGACGATAAACCCTTGTATTTGGACGGCATTCATGTACAGACAACACGGAAGAAGTGGGGGAGATCACGGCGTTCCCTGCTCCTTCGGCTTCTGATTGTGAGTGGACGGAAGGTTTGAGTGGAGTTGGGATTGCGAGTGGGAAAGGTGAGTGATCGCCGTGGTCGATTTGTTCAGCCGGAAGTTGCAGACGTAGTTGCGGAACGTGGGGATGATCGCGAGAACCGAGAGGGCGTTCAGCGTTGGGATCAGAGTGCCGACCTAAACGCCAGCGATCACCAATTGATCTCCTCCGGCAACGAACCAAATCCATGAGAAAGCCGAGGTACATCGTTTGGATGCCCAGAAAGGGCAGAAAGTTGGCCACGAAGAGCGGCAGGGCAACCGTAAAGAAGGGATAGCAGGCCTAAAGAAGCATGAGTGGGTAGAGCGATCGACCGAGCGAACGAACGAACCTGAAGGCTCAGGATCCACGAGAGGTTGTTGTGAGCGGAGATCGTCGACTTGCTCATCAGGTGCCGCTTTTTGTTCAGCGTTGTCCAAATCCGATAGCCCGTGAAGGCCACTACGGAGTACGAGACGCTCATGATCACGAGGGCGTTCGAGAAGTGGACGGCCGTGATCAGGTTCGTCTGAAAAACGAAGACTTCCGGGTGTTCTTTGGATCCATTCGACGATCGTTTGGGTTTCGAAATCCCCTCCTTGTTTGTTCGAAACATTCCCGAAACGGGAGTAAACGAAACGGTCACGCAACAGCCCACAGTTCAATTGGGCGCCGCCGAGTACAATCGGCAGACAATTCGGCCGAACTGAGCGACCGGCCGGCCCAAAGGTCAACCGAACGAAGCGAACTCACGGCATCGCCGACCGAAAAGCCGGGCTGGTCGTCCAGCGGGAACATTCGGTTCTCGGCCAGCATCTTCGCGTACTTCTCCATCTTCGGCGAACTCCCGTAATCGAAGGTCAAATATTGAAGAGCAGCGTGCAAAGCGACGTAACAGGTGGACGCCGCACTGCAAGAAACAGAAATGAGATGGAAAATGTGGTAGAACCCACTAAATTGAGTAGTACTGGAAATTGGTGAACGGCGTGGAGCGGCAGACGACCGAGTAGCGACTCAAAAAGGTCATCGGGACGTTAACGACGGTCTGGTAAAGCGCAAAGCTGCAAGCAGCCGATTAAGAACAGGCATTTCCTTCATTCCAAGGCTCACATCCAGAAGACATCAGCGTGAATGGCCCACGACTTCGGCAGCAAACCATCGGTGATCATGAAGATGCAGTCGCCTTTGATCTCCGGAATCTAACGAAAGGATTGAATGGAGAAAAGAAGTGTGCACTTGCCTCCATCGTTAGCAGCGTGACGGTCGTGAAGATCACATCGACCATGCAATTCAACAGCAGAATCCTACGGTAATGTCGAGTAAACTTGGACGAGCGGGTCAACACCAGGAAGAAGACGAGAGCGTTGAGCACGTAGGCGGTGACGCCGAAGAACGACTGGTAGACGAAGTGGAACTTGCGGAGGAATTTGAACCAGTCCATCGCTTCCGAAGGCCCGAACGAGTGAATGATAACTAGATTGAATCGATGGAGGTTAAATACGGACGGCACGGAGTTCTCGACGATCCCGTTCACGAATTCGCTTCCGCCTTTTCTCGAATGACGATCGAAAGGCCCGAACGGACGAAAAGGCAACAATCCGGCACGCGAACGCCCGCCTTCACTCCGTTGGAGAACCGCCCACTTCCCAGTGGAGATTGTTGCCGTTTTGAGCCGAATCGACGGAAACACGCGACCCGCGCACTTCGGCAACTTCTTTCGTCTGCCCGGAACCAAAATGGAGTCAGAGTGACGCCAGTAGATAAAAACAACAAAACAGTTTGTTTGGCGGAACGATCGCGACAGACGGGCGGAAGCGAACGCCCCAAAACGATCCTTAGAAATGCCTACAAGTTGGATAAAGCGACTACATTTCTGTACGCATACCAGCCGTCATCTTCCGAACGACTACGATCTCCTCCACTCGGCCGAGCGGAGCGAGAAGACCTCCCGCATCTTAATTCGGGATGTCCGCAGTTGCCGTCTTGGGTGGTCGGCCTCCACGTCCCTCCAATTAGCCGCCGAAAGCGGAGATCTCCGCGATCAAAAACGCCTCGTTGTACTTTCGGTTTCACAATACTCGCAGCTGACGGCATCAAGAGCATTCCAGCGGCCTCTTCCCACGACCTTCGAGCGATCGGCCGCAATTTTCGGTGCGGGTGGTCGTCGGAAGAAGCGAGAAGTCACGTTCGAATTGGGAGGAGGGCGAACGGGCGTGATTCTTGGACTCCAATTGTTGCAGGGGACGGAAAGAACTCATTTGATTGCACGAAACAAAGGAGACCAAAGGGAAGCGAGTGTCTACCACTTTTCGTTCCAATTAGCCGCAAGAAGGCGGGAGTGTTCGCGGGGCGGCGGATTGGAAACGAAAGGCGGATGTCGGCGGATGACTCGCCGCCCCGCCCGCCCGTCCAATTGGAATTTCGGAGAACTTCTGGCCGCTCGGTCGGTCGGCGGAACGCGCGACTTCACTCCACTCATTTCCCCGCTCTTCTCACTCCTCGCTTCTTTCCGCTTCGTTCCTGCGAATTCGCAACATTTCGGAGAAGCCGAGCGGCCGAGCGGGGCAAAAACAAACGCCTCCGTTCGCCGCGGCAGGAGGAGAAAATTAAAACGAACGGCGGCGAGAAACTCGGGTGTTTGGCCACGCCGAGTGAATTCGCAGTCTGCTCGTCTGCCGGAACAACCGAATGGTCGAAGAATCACGAGAAGAGGCAAAGAGAACGGCGGGAGTCACTTCCAATTTCCTCTTTCGGACGTTCGAGTCAACCCTCCCGTTCTTTCGGGTAACGAGATGAAGCGAGCAGAACGAAGAAGCAAGCGGGAAGGCGGAAGATCCACTCGCTTTCGAGGTGCAAATCCCCGCTCCGCCCAATTGGCTCATCGCCCGTTCTCCCACGCGAACGAGCGGCCAGACGGAAGAGCGGGCGGCGGGAAGAAAGGCGGCCGCCTCCTTTGATTTCCGCTGACCTCAAAGCGGAAATGAATGCGCGAAACGAACGACGAAGAGATCGAAGAACAAACACACGAATGGATTGCCGTCATTCCTCTTCTTTCGTTTGACCACTGCCGACCGTTGCCGCCGGCCATTCGGAGGAAAGTCCAACTGGAAGGAGCGTGCAACGGAGTCCGGTCGGCCTGCAATTATTTCGGCCATGAGGCACTCAAAAGAACGCTGGATCTTTGACTTGTGTTCCGAAGAAGCAGGCTTGTTTCAGAGGATGAATGAAATGGATGGGAAGTTGAGGGTGGTTGTTTGTGCAGTCAACTGGATTCCATCTTCATGGCTTACTCGTTCGTTTGCAAACTTGTGCTCTTTCCTCGTCGACTTCGGTGGGAAAAAATAAACAAGCTGTTGAGCATTGCGAGGCGATCGGAACGCTCGTTCTTATCACACTTGTCGCCGCCGCAAAGGGCCCTCGAACACGCGGCGTGTTTGGCGGCGAGCAATCGAGTGGGTGTTCTCGAATTTAATCGACGCTTCTCTCGAATTCGAACGAAAGACGGGCGTGCGCGTCGGAAAGAAGCCACCGACCGGAGGAATCGGGAGCAAGGACGTTCGGTTGCCCCGCTTTTAGCCGGTGGTTTCCGCACGTGAAGAGTGCGGCGGCGGCGGGAGGCTTTCAAGCGGGCGGGCGGCTGATTGTTCGCTCGAATCGGAGAGCGACGAGAGCGGTTGGGAGCACTCGCCCGTCGATCAACACTTCTTCTTTTCGTCCACCCGCCCGAACCGAACGGAATGAACGAGACGAACACAAAGGTTTGTTCCACCCGATCGTCCTTCTTTCACGCCTTCTTGCTGCAGCTGTTCGTGTGTTTCCTCTCGAAGAATTGGTGCAACCTCCACCGACCCTGCGAAGAGCTCACCTTCTGCCACTGGCACGTGGTTTTTGTGTACACTTTGTTGATCTTCGTGTTGTGTTTGATCACGTACCTCTTGCACGAGCTGTGCAACGAGCTCCTCAAGGTTTGTCCTTTTGTACCGCTTTCTTTTTCACGCGTTCGTTTGCAGTGGGTGCTGGAGCGAGAGGACGAGACGCCCGCCGACGGAGGTCGGAGACGAAACGCCCACTTTTTTTTGGAGCGACTGCGGTGAGGCGAACTGGAAGCGTCTGTTTATTTACGGGTTGGAATAAACGTTCTTTCATGAATCATAGAGGTTGCGGCTGCTCCTTGCTACAAAATGCCCAGTGCTTTGAGCGTTTCGACCGTCGGGTACGAATTCTGATTGCCGGCTTTCGTCACGGAGAGCGCGGCTATTTGGGCCGCCTTTTCGGCAGCGAGAACGAAGTCGCCATTGGATTGAAGGAAGAAATAGGCAAAGGCACCGCAGAAACAGTCGCCGGCGCCCTGCAAACAGAAGACGGAGGCAGTAAGGTACATCGGCGACGAAGTAAGCGAACCGTTGTGTCGACAACGTCCACTTTCGGCGCGTCCACCTTCGCGATCCTCACTTTGCCGTTTTCCTCGCGGCTTCCAACGAGCGCCCCGTCCGCTCCAAGAGTGACGATCACAATCCGAGGCCCACTCGCCAAAATCTTCGGAATCGCCGCCTCGAATTCGGCCAAACCGCGGAGCTCTTCGCCCACCAGCGCCCCGCACTCCGTCTGGTTGATGCAGAGGACGTCCGTCAAAGAGAAGAGGGGATCGTCGAGCGAGAGCTCCGTGCGTGCGGGGGCGGCGTTCAGAAAGGTCGTGACTAAACGAAAGCATTGAGAAAAGGTCACTTGAACGAACCCTTATGCTTCCGAGCCAGCTTGAAGGCGGCGAGGTTCGTTTTGTGGGGGATTTCAAACTGGCACAGGATCATTGCGGAGCGGGCGACCTTTGCTTCAAGTTCGTGAACCCGTGCGGGCAGGAGGTGCTGGTTGGCTCGAAGGTTCGTCACGATGAAGTTCTCCCCTTAGAGTGACCCAATCACTTGTCTTCCGTTTCTGAACGAACCATTGGAGTCGACGGTGATCGAAGCGGTGGCGGTCATCGCGGCGGTCGTGCGGGTGATCAGCTCGGTCCTCACGCCGGCGTCTCGCATCGATTGGATCGAAATGTCGCCGAAGGGATCCTTCGCTCCGACCACTCCGACCATCGAGACCGCGGCGCCCAGCTTGCTGCACATGACCTGCAAGAGAACGAGGTTGAAAGGTCACCAACAACACAAATCCCGCCGCTTGCCCGCGAAGCGCCCGCGGTCCGGTCCCGGCGAGAATTTCCGCGAGCAAACGGCGTTCGGCTGCCGGCCGGCCGGCTTTCCGCTCCGTCCGTCGGTCCGCCGCTCGCCCGCCCGCTTTGCCCCGAGTGTTTCGCAATCGAATCGTGAGTTTTGCCCCCAAAAGCCCGCAGATTTCCGTTGATTTCTCCCCGCCCATCACTCCCCATTCATCCGCTCTCTTGATTTCAGATGGAACTGGACGATCCGAAGGTGCTGCAGGTGCACGCGGCCCTGCTCGCGGAGTTCAAGGCCAAGAAGACGTTCAAGCAGGCCTTCGAGCGCGTGCTCAGCGAGTTCGGCTCGCGCGTGATCGAGCGGAAGGACGCGAAGAAGGTCTTCAACGGCTTCAAGAAGCGGCCATCGCTAGGCAAGATCAACCGCCGCTCGTTCACGAAGCAGAGCCGCGAATTCGCCCAGTCGCCCGGCTTCCTGAAGACCCAGCGGGCGCTCGACTCGTCCTTCAAGTGCAAGGAAACGGACACCTACAAGCACCCGCTCGACTCGAACGGCCGCTTCCACCTCTTCTACGCGCAGCAGAAACTGCAGATCCTCGACTCGTTCCACGGAGACCGCCGGTTCGTTCTCTTCGCTTCTCTTCGCTTCCTTTCAATCCACTCGGTTGCAGCGAGCTCACTTTCAAAGACAATGTGATGTTCATGTCCCGCTCAGCGCTAACGACCTCGAAGATCGAGCAGAAGCGCGTGGAGAACTTCTGCTTCATCAACAGCGAGCTGGTGGCCGTGGTCTTCAAAGGGAACGACTACCGGGAGCCGTTGCTTGCCCTCTGCTCGCTGGACTACGCGAACTGCCAGCTGATCGTCTCGGACTGCCGCTCGCTCCGCCGGCGCGTCGACCAGCTGCAGCGAGTGGCCGGCGAGCGGCTCTCGTTCGGCTTCACGACCAACAACTGGACCGGGCCGACCGTGTGGACGCCGGTCGAGGTGCTCGTGGGCAAGAAGTCGGTCAACCCGTTCACGAACAAGTCGGAAGATCTCCCGAAGCTGAGGATGCGGCCGGCCGTCCAGCTGCCCGCCGGCTTCTCCAAAGTGGGCGTGATCGGCTCGTCGGTCTTCTCGTTCCAGTCCAACGGAACGCAGCTCGTGGAGTTCGACCTGAAGACGAAGCAGACGATCGAGCACAAAATCGCCGTCGAGTTGGACTCGCGAGTGCCGTCGTTGTGGTCGCAGTCGGTGAGTGTACTCGACCAGTCCCTTCCCTCCAATTCCTCCTTTTGTTCAGGAGACCGAGCAGCTGTGGGCGGGCGACCTCTTCGTTCTCGTGCACGGCGGCCAGCGCGAAGTCGCGTCGGTGTTCACGTTCGACGTGCACGAGAAGACGTGGAGCGATCCGAAGATCCAAGTGGACGACCGCTTCCGCCAGTTCGTGGGTGCCGCGGACGGGCGCCTCGTCGTGCGCGGCCGCAAGTTCGTGAAGGACGAAATCCAAAACTTCTACTCCTTCAAACTGCGGTGAGTTCTCACTTTCATCTGTGTTTGAATGATCGATCGCCTGTTTCAGGGGCGTGAAGTCGCTCCAGGAGCTCGCGTGGGCGGCGGTTCGTCGTCGCGGCCAGTTCGAGGACGGATTCGTGGACGAGGTGCTCCGCGAACTGCCGCGCAACATTTGGGTCCGCTGCCCGTGGGTGCCCGTCGACTCGCAGCCGCCGTTCCCGCAGCCGCCGTTCCCGCCCCCGCCGCCGCAGTCGACGACTCCGAAGCGCAAGACCAAGAGCGATCCCGGACCGCTCGACAAGTGCATCAAGCTGGAGTTGCCGTGATCTCCCCGTCCTCCCCTCCTCTTCTCTCGCAATGTGGTCGTAATCTCTAATTTCTACTCTGCTGTGTCTGTTAGAACTGGTCTCCCTTCCTCCCTCGTTATCCTCTCAATCATATCCCGCATCTTCGTTCATGCCCCCGCCTCGTAATCAAATGGAATCAATAAACAGATCGTGCACGAACTCACCGCCGCCGACGCGCCCTTGCCGCCCGAGCCCATCCGAAAGTCGTGGCCGTTGACCGTCTCGCCGGCGCGCGGAAAGCGGTCCACGTAGCTGAAGCACGAGGGGGATAGTTCGGTGAATGAGAAGAGGCGAACCAAAAGAAATCGTGGCAAATCCCGCCGACCACGAGAACGATCGGGGCTGCGGGCATTTCGCTCGTCGATCGAATCGAATGAAAGAGGCGCCTGCTTCCTTCAACCTCCGTTTTCCCCTTCTTTCTTTTTTGCTGCTGATAAGCGGGCAGAGTTGTTTGTTTGAAGCCAAGGGAAGGAAAGAAGAAATCACTCGTTTATTGGACCACACGGAATACTCGCCGGAATGTTCGATCTAATTGGAAACTACGAGAAATCGAGTGCAAATCAGAGGATGCCCTTCTGCTTCGCCTCGTCGGCCGTCGGGTAGGAGGGTTGGCAGCCGCGTTTGGTGACCGAAAGGGCGGCGATCTCGGCCGCCTTCTTGACGGCGTCCAGGCCGCTCATGTCGGGGAAATTGACGAGCAGGAAGGCAAGGGCGCCGCAGAAGCAGTCACCGGCACCCTAAAAAACAAAGAGGAGTAGACCGAAGTGGAAGGAATGCTCACCGTTGTGTCGACGACGTCCGTCTTCGTCGCCTGCACGTGGCTCAGCTTGACGTCGTTCTCCGACCGGCCGGCCACCAGAACGCCCTCCTTGCCGAGCGTGACGATCGCCATCGACGGGCCGAGCTCGAGGATCCGCTTGGCGGCCTCCTTGAAGTCGTCCATCGACTTGCACGTGTTCTGAACGATCAGATCTGTCTCCGTTTCGTTCATGCAGATGATGTCGGTGAATTCGAGGATCGAGCGGTCCATGTCGCGATTGCCGGGCGCCGGGTTGAAGAACGTCTTCACGCCGTGCTTGCGGGCCAACCGGAACGCCTCGAGATTCGCCGCTTCGGGCACCTCCGACTGGCACATGAGCAGCCGGGCGGCGGCGATATCGTCCTCCATCTCGCGCGCCTTCTGGACGGTCAGCTCCTCATTCGCCCCGCGCGTGACTACAATCACGTTCTCTCCTGAACGAGCGAAACGAACGGAATAAGTAGAAGGAGTGGACCGACCGTTCTCGTCCACGGTGATCATCGCGCAGCCGGTGGGCTTCCCGTGGGCGCGGCCCACTCGCTCGACGTTCATACCCGCCTTCTGCAGGTTCTCCAGCGACGAGTCGGCGAACAGGTCGTCTCCCACCTGAACGAGTGGATGAGGGGAGGACTGAGTGGGTAAAAGACTAACCATTCCGATCATCTTCACCTCGCCGCCCAACTTGGCGGCGGCCACCGCCTGGTTGGCGCCCTTTCCGCCCGCATTCAAGTGGAAGCTCTTGCCGCGCACGGACTCACCCGGTCGGGGGAATCGCTCGACGTAGCTGAACACAAGGATGGAAGAAGCAGAGAGAGTGGACGGACCTGAAGAAGTCCTGGTGGATCGAGCCGAACACGACGATCTTCTTGGACATTGCAGGCAACCGGTGATCTAAACAACGACAATCACTTCGCACTTCGAACAAGCACGCTCTAACGAGTGGAATCGAACGATTGGGCGGGCGGGCGGGTGGTCCGCTTTTATCAAACCGGCGAGCGGCGGAGCACGTTGTTTACGTTCGATTTGCACACGAATTTCGGAGCAGTCGGGGCGACAAACAAGTTGGGAAATTTCCTTGACAAGCACTCCTGCTCGTTGCTTCAAAGACAACACAAACAAATTACAATCCGACAATTGCACAACGAAAGGAGCGACTCCAGCCAATAGTCGCGAACTGCGGTCGACCGGCGGCCATTCGAACGTGAATTTTCTCCGGAATTCATCCCACTTGCTCGCATTCTTCTGCTCCTTTCGATTCAACTCATCTGGAGCGGGAATGTTCGATGCATCGGGTTCTTCTCTCCGCTCTACGTGCCCGAGAAGCTGGCCGGTCGCTAGAGTTCGTTCGGTGAGCAAAAAGCAACGGAAATCCTCGAATTTTCTCTCGTTTTCGACTTGCCGCTAACACGAGGCGGAAGCCCGAGCTGCTCGTGAAGCTGAAGCCGACGGTCCACAGCCGCGAGCGATACGGGCGGCAGATCAAGCGGACGGAGAGCGAGGCGGCCGGCTTCGAGATCTCCGAGGCGGACGCCAAACTCATCAACCTCAACGACTTCCAGGGCGTCGTTTCAAAGGATGAAAAGGTCGGTGCATCCCCTGCTTTCTGTTGCATCCTTCTGCTTGTTTGTCGTTCAGGTCTACCGGAAGATCCCTGCCGAGTCGGCCATCGGCTCCCTGCAGGAGCAAATGCAGACGAATCGGCGCGCGAATGCCGAGTATTTCGTCGTCCACATTCTGATGCCGCTGGAGAACGGGGATGGTGGGTCTTTTGCTTTGATTTCTACTTGTTTTCGTTCGGATTGCAGCCGACTTCAAGGCGGCCCTGCAGCGGAACGCCGACTTCTACGTTCCGTTGATCTTTCGCTTCTGCGGCCGGGCGATGACCGACCTGAAGCGACACTCGCGGACGGCTCTGCTGCGGCGAGTGGTCGCCGGGCTGGAGAAGAACGGTGAGCTTTTGGATCATCTCTTCTGTTAATTTGTTTGCTGTGTTCAGGGATCGCCCTCTCGCTGCCGTCGGTGAACGCGATGCTGGAGACGCGGCTGGAGAACGACGACAACTTCGATCCGCTCGAAACGCTGCGGAAATTCGAGCAGGACGGCGGCGTGGTGCCCGACCTCCGCTTCTTCAACTCCCTCGCGTGGCAGTTCGCGAAATTCGGGCAGTTTCGCGAGTTCGAGTGAGTTCTCTTCCTTCCATTCGTCCACTTCATTCCCGCGTGTTCAGCGAACTGGTGTACGAAATGAAGAAGCGCGGGATCTCGCCGGACGCGGAGACCGACCGCGCGAAGATTTTCTGCAGCGAGCGGTCGGGCGTCCCGCTTCGTTCGGATTCGCTGATCCAGCGCTACGCCGAGCTGCACGGGAAGCGGCGCCACGGCGAGGCCCTGGGCGCGGCGTGCTGCGGGGCGGCGGCCGGCAAGTACCTGAGCCGAGTGCGCGTCCTCCTCCGCAAGGCCGTCCGCAAGGGACCGAACGACGAGCGCTACGTGCTCCAAATCCCCCTCCAGGACCTTTTCGACGTCGTCTTCCACTTGGCCGAGAAGTCGGTCGACGGGCTGGGCAAAGAGCACGCGGCCGTCGTCCAGGAGGTGCGTTCTTTCTTTCCGTCCAGTCGATCAACCGATCTTTCGTGCAGATCCTCGAGCACGCCAACCACCCGACCGGCTTTTTTAAGTGGCTCTTTTCGGAGGCCGAGCGGCACATGAACCACAACTATTTCTACAGTTCGATGGCCATCATCGGCGACATGTGGGCATCTCGTCAAGGATTGCTCACTCTCCTCTCCGTTCAGGGCACGAGTGAACGAGCCGCTGGCCAGTCAACGGAAGGGGACCTTCAATCTGCACCTGATGGGGCGAATTGCCCACCGGATGGTGGCCGCCCACTTGGAGAAGGAGGTGATGGTCGAGTTGGCGAACCGGGCGTCCGCTCTTTTCGGAACGGAGTTCGGCATCTCTCGCTTCTTCCCGTCTGATGCTTCCTTTCAGCATCCGCTTCTACGACAACGTGGTGTTCGCCATTCTCACCCACCGGCACACGACCCCGATGCAGAAGTTCGAGCAATTCCGCGCCTTTGCGGACATGATCGACCCCGAGCGGGAGCGAATTCACATCATTTTGCCGTTGATCACGAGGTGCGAGCCCTTCTTTCCGTCCTCCCACTCACTCATCCTTTGTTCCAGCTGCAAAGACCCGTACGATCGCTGCAAAATGCTCTACCGGTGCACGAACCTCGGCTACACGAACGTCTCCGATTTGAGTCCGACGGTGCTGGCCAAGCAGATTCTCGTACCGCTCTTCGGTTCGCTTCCCTTCCATCCATCGATTGATTGCACTCTTGTTCGTTTGCAGAACTCTTCCTCTCTCGGTACCCGCACATTTCGGACGTGCAGCGGCTGCAGAAGGTTGCGGACGTGATCGCGTCGTACGGGGTGCCCGCGAAGGACGTTTGGCTCATGTATTTCTACATGCTGCGCGAGAGCCGGCAGGACAAGCTGAACATCGTGGTCTCGGACGAGAACATGGCCAAGTACTCACTTCTTTCTTTCCGTCCTTTATTCGTTGCTTTCAGATGGCTGAAGGAGCGGAAAGCCGCCTGTTTCCCCGACCCGAACCGCGCCGCCCAGCAGAAGTTGGAAGCCATGACGTACGCGCAGCTGCGGAACCTCGTGCTGAACGAGAAGAACGCCGAGAAAACCCACCACTTCCTCCTGCAACGGGGCTTTCCGCCCCACACAAACTTCGAGGAGATCACCGAGCCGCTCCTTTATTTGTACCTCGAGTTCGCCAACTGGGGCTACGTTCAGAAGTTGCTGCAGATGCTGTGAGTTCCCTTTCTACCTCCTTTTTAATCGACTGGCTGCAGATCCCAAAGAGAGCCGAAGGTCAACTTCAACCTGGAGCTGGAGGCGGACAGTTGCGCGCAGGCGGAGGCCGAAGAGGAGGAGGAGGACGAGCAGCCGTGCCTCGTGAAGAACTACCACCTGCTGCGAGTGCTGAAGCGGAAGCTCAGCGAACTGCCGCCCGACTCGGCGATGACGCCCGTTCTCGACCTCGCCTACGAGCTGAAGCGGATGTTCCCGAGTGGTCCGTTCACCTGCTCCTTCTGCGTTCATTTGTTCGTTCAGCAAAGGCCACGATCCTCACGTTCTTCGACACGATCCACGAGTATCGCGTGCTCTTCCGCGCGCTCCTGGCGCCGCCCCGCAACCCGCTGGAGACGCTGCCGTTGAAGCGCTACCAAACGTCCATCGAACTCCTGAGCGTCCTCGTCCGACTGCACGTGATCAACCTGCACAACAACGAGATCCTCACGCCTTTCATCGTCCATCAAGTGCTCAAGGGGTGCGTTCTTCCGTGTATTGAACAACGGTGTTTATTGTTCGCTGCTTGCAGGCTGGGTTGGGGCGAGGCGGTGAACTGCTGGCAGAACTTCCAGTCCTCCTTCTACACCTCGAACGGGATGATCGAACTGCTGCGCTACGCACTCCGCAACAACGACGCCCAAAAGATCCGCTTCGTGCTGCACAAGGCGCAGATGATCGTGAGCGAGAGCCGCGCGAATGCCATCTTCGCGGCCGCCTGCCTGCTCGAACGGAATCAGCAGCGAGCGGAGACTATCTTCGGTAAGAAGGAGGCGCCCATCCACTCGAGGGACGTGTCGGCCGTCTTCCGCTTCACGAACGCCTGGGTCGTGACCACCACGGTGAGCCCTTTACTTGTCTTCGCTTACTCAATCGATCGATGGTTGCAGTTCGGGAGCAAACACCTGGACATCCACGCGATGTTCCCCTACGATTTCATGCAGCTGAGCCTCAAGTACACGGACCTCCTCGCCGATCCGAAAGCCCTCGAGATTTGCCACAAGGATTGGATTCGGCACTGCGGTTCGTTCCTCTCTTCCACCCACTGCTTCACTTTCCGGATTGCAGAAAAGCGATCGCTGGGGCAGTTGGCGCTGAAGTTCGCCGAGCTGTTCGAGAGCCACGGCGTGGACATCGGCGAGGAGAACCTGCGGCGAGTGCACGCCCTCCTCCTGCAGCACAACCAAGTGGTCGAGTGGGTTCTGTCCTTGAATTCTATTCGTTTACTCCTTCCTTGCAGCCATTGGATCAGTGCCGAGGACAGCGGGCTGTTGAACATGGAAACGCTGAAGGAGCTGGACGTGATGCGGGCGATCGAGCGGAGGCGGGAGAAAGTCGAGCAGATCGGCGCCTCCCTCCGCTCTTTGGAGCCCAAAGGCGAGGCGGCCGGCCGAGTGGGCGGCAATTAGGACCTTCTTTTGTTGAATTTTGTTCATTCTTTTCATTGTTGTTGATTGGTGTAATAAACCCGCTTACGTTCGACAATCGCCCGTTCGTTCCGCCCAGTTGAGCGAATTGCCGCCTCGACCTTCTTTTCGGTGCGCGAATTCCCCCGCGTTTCACGTGCGAACCGCCGAACGTGTGCACTTTACAATCGTTTGCCCGCCTGTTTGTCGCGCGCGAAAAGCGCGGCAGTTCCAAGGCCGCCCATTCTCCAGTGCTTCCTTTTCGTTCGGATTGGAAACGAGCGGGAAGATGGCGACAATCCACTGCTTTCTGCTCGTGCTTTGGATCCCGTTGGTGTTGGCCACGGGCGGCAGCATGGTGAGTGTTTCGAGTAATCATCCAATTGTTCTTTGTTCTTCGTGCAGAACCCGAACGGCCCGCCGCCTCCTCCGCGACCGCCGCCGCCGTTCGTGCCCGGCCTGTTGGGCAAAATGCTGCGAGCAAGTGGGTACAAGACGCCCGTCCCAACGGTGAGCAGGAGGAAGAGAAACGAGTTGATAGTTGGAGTGTTCAGCGAAATGTGGCCATGAATTTCAACCTCACGACCGCCGAAATCGAACAATTCGCCGCGTTGACTTCCGTGGAGAAGTTTCGCGTCCGCCTGAAGCCGCTGCTCGTCGAGCGGCAAGTCGGGACGAAGGCGCACGAGCAAGTGGCCAAGGTGCGTCTTCTTTCTATTTATTCTTCACTCGATTGCTTCAAGTACATCGAAGACACGCTCCGACCGCTGGACTTCGAGTGGACTACCGACGAGTTCGAAGCGAAAACGCCGATGGGCCGCCGGAAGTTCCGGAATTTGATCGCCACCTTCGCGCCGAAAGCCCCACACCGCCTCGTGCTCGCCTGCCACTACGATTCGAAGATCATGGAAAAGTTAGCCCTCGACTTCATTCAGTCATTGGAACGAATGTCCTTTGAGTGAGACGTTCATCGGAGCTACGGACTCGGCCGTTCCCTGTGCAATGCTTCTCGATTTGGCCACAACTCTCCACTCGGCGCTGAAGAAGGCCGACAAAATGGTGAGTTCTTTCGAGCATTCAGCAAGCTCTCTCCTTCTTGCAGCCGATCGCCCTCCAACTGCTCTTCCTGGACGGCGAGGAGGCGTTCGCCGAGTGGAGCCCCACGGACAGCCTGTACGGGGCGCGGCACCTTGCCCGCCGCTGGTCGCCGGAGGAAATGGATCGAATCAACACGTTCGTGCTGCTCGATCTCCTTGGAGCGGCCAACCCACAGGTCGCGCACACGATGGGCCACGGGACGAAGGGGATGTTTGAGAAGATCGTCGAGATCGGTTTGTTCCGCTCATTCGATCGTTTGACGGTCGTGTTCAGAGAAAACGCTGAACAAAACGGGCCACCTGAAGCCCGTCCCGCCGATCTTCTTCGACTTCGAGCTGCCCGAAGGCGTGCAGGACGATTTCGTTCCGTTCCGGTCGAGAAGTCCGCTAAGCAGTTAGAAGAAGAAGCACGTGGTTGTTGCAGGAGTGCCGATCATGCACTTGATTTCCGTTCCGTTCCCTTCGGTTTGGCACACGCCCGAGGACAACGAGAACGCGCTGGACTTCGACGTGATCCACAATCTCCTTTCCGTCCTGCGGGTGTTCGTGGGCGGCTATTTGGGGCTGCGGCCTTGAAGATCGACTGTTCGCGTGTAAATGAGTGTATAAACGTCTTCTGCTTTGTTTGTTCTCGTTCGGAGAAGAAGTGCGGCGACTCCCGCCCGTCAATCCGCCGTGGGCGGCGATCGGCGAGTCGAAACGAGAAGCGAGACGGCGGACGGCGACCGTTGGGCGGCGCCCGCGACCAGTTTTTCCAAACGAAAAGCGGTCGTTTCCGCTTTTTATCAACGCGCCCGTTCGGCGGGCGGCACTCGCGGCGAATCGATCGGAAATCCGAGGAATCCCGACCGCCGCCACCGCAAACTGGATGCCGTCGAGAGGCGAACTCTCGACTGCATCGATCGTCTCGCGTTGCAATCGATCAAACGAGACGAAGAAGATACCGGAAGTCGGGAGGAGGATGCGTACAAGTGGGGGATTAGGCGAATTAACCGCCCTTCCACTTTTATTGCACTCCTCTCCTCGGAGGGATGACGTCGCCGTTGGGCTGGGGGATTGCATCGTTTACTGCCCGCTCGCCTCCTCTTCGCTTGTTCGTTGTGTTTGATGTTGCCGAACGGGCGGCTTTTACGGTCATTTGCGGGATTGAAAAGCGGAGACCAGGCGGATCGCGTGTTCCCGCAGCCGGTACACGGGCTTGCTGTTCGTTGGTCAAAGGAAGCAGAGGGGTTTTTCTCGATGTTGCTCGTTTACCCACTTTGCGCACCTCCGCTCGCCCGCCGCCGCTCCTCCGATTTGATCAGCGGAGGGCGAGAGCGAAATCCACCTGCTTCCGGCGAGAGGCGGCGATAATCCGCGCGCCTGGTGAGGTGCGCGAATCCGGGCGCGCGGTTCCGGTCGCTCCGCTCCGCTCGTTATCACTCCGTTGCGAGGCCTTTCACTCGGCGACGAGTCGGAATCCGCAAATTCGCTTTCTTCCGCTTTTTCACCTGCATCGTTTTGGAGCTTTGGAGAGCGGATGAAATTGAAAAGAGCTGTAGATGAAGAAGTGAGGATGGGTAGTCCTGAACTCGTTTTATTCGTCCACTCTTCTCAAACTTCTCGTTATGATCGGAAGGATGTGGGACTAGTTTGGTGAACGGAGTCGAGCGTTCTGCAATTCCCAATTGACTCATTCGCGCTCATTCGCGCTCCTTCCCCATCGTGCATTCCTCGCTCGGCTCGGCGTCGTCTCCAACTTATTCTCCTTTCAGTCCACCCGACCTTTCTTGCTCCGCATCGCCCAGTCGGCCGATCAAGAGCGCACGATGCGTTCGAACTGCGTTGCGGCGGACGAGGAGCGGCAGCTCGTGGCCCAGTGCGAGTCGCTGCGGAGGTACGCGATCATGGGCGTCGGTGAGCACCACGCAAGCACTCGGTGGTCAATCCGTCTGTTTCTTGCAGGCATGTCGATGGTTGCGGCTCTTGTGTGCATCTTGTCCGTCCCGTTTGTCTACAACTACCTCCAGAATGTGCAGTCGTTGCTGTCGAACGAGGCCGACTACTGCAAAGTACGCAAACAAGCAATCCCTTCAATCATTTGGGCGTTCAGATGAGGACGGGCACCTTGTGGCAACAAGTGGCCCGCACGCAGCAACTCTACGGCGCCCAAGTCGTGCGAAGAGGGCGGCAGGCGGGCTACGACTCGGTGCCGCTGAAGCCGCACGAGGACACGTACGTGCCGGTCACGTCGGACGCCACCTACTCGACGCCCACCACCGCCGCTCCTGCCGACGCTCCGGTCGAGGCGCAGCCCGCCGCCGCCGCCTCCAACGACGGCCAGTGCTGCGGCTGCTCGTTCGGGCCGCCCGGCGAGGAGGGAGAAGCCGGCGGTGAGTGGGCGGCTTCTCTGCGAGCAATCCGCCCGCTTTCAGACGACGGAGCCGACGGAGTGGACGGCGCGGAAGGTCCGCGGGGGCCGGACGGCAGCGATGCGGCCGCCGACCACTCGGCCAATCCCGAGGATCAGTTCTGCTTCGAGTGCCCGCCCGGCGAGATGGGACCGCGGGGAGAGCCCGGTAGGCAGCAAGCGAACGATCTCCTTACTCCCTCTTGTTCGAATTGAAGGCGACAAGGGGCCGACCGGACCGCCGGGCAGGAACGGCGAGGATTCAGACGGTGGAGTGCGTGGATTGCCCGGATTGCCTGGGCCAGCGGGAGCGCCCGTTCGTTTACCTGCTTTCTTTCATCTAACTCCTCGTTCAGGGTCCGGATGGTCGCCCAGGAATGCAAGGACCGAAGGGCAAAGCGGGCATCGTTAGTTTGATCGATTTTGTTTGTTCTTCTTTACGAACGTCATGTTTTAAGGTCATGGAGCAACCAGGACCTCCGGTTCGTTTAAACGAGTTGTTTCTTTCGTTCAATCCATCCATTTACAGGGGGAGCCCGGACCGACGGGGCCGAAAGGCGCAAAGGGCGTCCGTGGCCCGCCGGGACAACCGGCAAGCAATTTCTTGCCTGTAATGCGCTCATTTCTCTCGTTTAAGGGCGCGGCCGGGCAGAAAGGACCGAAGGGAGAGACCGGCGATCGCGGGCCGGTTGGGCCGTCCGGGAAACCCGTGAGTCGCCTAGCTTTCTTGTTTTGATCGTCCAATCTTCTTTAGGGACCGCAAGGCCCGCAAGGAATCAAAGGATTGCCGGGCAGCCCGGGGCCCTGCGATTGCCCCACGCCGCGAACAGCTCCCGGCTACTGAGCGCCGGCAGCGTGGTGACTCTTTCGATTCGACCGACTCGAAAGAACCCCCGAATACGAGTGCACTCCCCCACAGTAAACGAATGGCCTCCTCCCCGACCGCCGGACATTGGCGTCCGAAAACCCGTGATCTTTCCGTTGACTTCGCCGCTGTAAATACGCTTCTTTCTTTCCTCCTTCCGCTCTTGTGTTCTTGTTGGACGTCTAATTGAATAAACAGATTTCTTCTTGCTGTGGAGGAAAGGTGGTAGAGAGTGAGAGCAACTGCGGGCAGTTGTTCATTTTGCCCGCGCTCTAAAATGCGGTCGTCTTTCTTCGTCTTGCTATTCGCCTTGGTTCCCGCTTCGTTCGCCAGAAGCTCAAAGTGCTTCGACAACGAGTGCGTTTCATTTTCAGTCCCAAGAAAGCCGCTTTTAGGGTGATCACGGGCGACTGCCTGGAGGTCGTGGCCGTCTACTGCACGACGACGAAAATGCTGGAGTTGAACGTGGCGATGTGGGACGGGCTTTCCTCCGGAAACATGTGAGTTCTCCTCCGTTTCCTCTCAATTTCATTGCACTTTAGGTTGACGATCCATGCGGGCCCTGTGCAATTCTATTTCTCTTCCGATTTCTCCTTGAACAGGCTGGTAATCAAGTTGCCCGATCCTTCTTTCTACGCGATCAACTCACAGGTGCGGCTTTTCGAGGACGGATACGAGTTCGTGGACGGAAGCGGCGATCGGCACTCCGCAAGCATTCCGTTCGAAGAGGCGGACGACGGCGGCTACACGCTGCTCATTCGGACGGGGCTCACTCGGCGCCAATCGAACATTCGGATTTCGGCCGTTCGTTTCCACACGTCCCTTTGATCATTCGCCTGCTTTCAGCCGAACGCCCGCCTGCTCAAACGGCCGGCCCTTCCGGAGACGACGGCGGTCGAAACGGGCGGCGCGTGGTCTCGAGTGCCGCTCGCTCTTCAGATCTTTCTGCTCAATCTGCTCGTCCCCCATCCTTTCGATCGTTCATCTCCTGCCTGTTTGCAGGCCGGTCCTTCTGTTCATCACGCTCCTCTCCTTCTGCGTGTTCCTGCCGAAGTGCTGGGAGGAGCGGCCAAAGCGCTCCAACGAGTGATCGACGATCGAGGTCTTTTGCTGCCACACGTGAATAAACACGCTTCACTTTTGACTAGTCGGGTGACTCTGGCCCGTTAGAGAACACGAGGGCAGCAGAACTTGACGGGCGGGGAAGCTACACGACTGCCGCTGGTGTTGTGCGGTTTGCTCGTAAACCGAGGCAAGGGATTGGTTTCACGTGTTTATTTTTCTTTGAAAGAAAGCGGACAGCTGAAATGAGCGGTCAACACAACACGAGCGAGCGGACGAGAGGCGGTAGTTGGCGGCGCTCTGCTTCGTTCTTCGTCCGCATGTCTTCGGCGACGGATTCGAAGGCCAGGCGGTGCAATCTGAACGGCTTTCTGCAAACAAATCAAATGGGAAATACGTGTCGAAGGAAACGTACACAAGAATCGAATGGACGGCTTCGCCGGGCGCTGGCGGCTCGCTGTCCTTTCTTCTGTGCAACAGGAGGTGGAGCCGATCCTCCGCCGCCCACATGCAATGCCCGTGGATGTAATCGAAGACAGAAGGAAAGGGCGGTGCCTGAAGCTGCAGAACGACCTCCGACCACGCGCGGGTGCGCAAATCGAAGCGGCAGACGAAGAAATGGGAGTTCGGCTGGCAGATGAAACCGCCGTCGGCTAAGGAAACAGTCAATATTTCCTGCCCACTGTTCTTGCTCACCTTTCTTCGAGATCCATTGGTGGAAGCAAATGAGCGCGTATAGCTGCTCGTCCAGCCAGCTGCCCGTGAAGCGGTCCACGTTGAACGTCTCGTTCCTCTTGAGCACGTCGTCCAAAGCGGTCGGCCACCCGCCCGCCGGTTGGATCGCGTGCTGCCCGGCTGCCAGATCGACGGAGTGCAGCGAGCACATTGCTTCCTTCAGGTTGTGCAGACCCAATCCGTAGGAGTTGGGGCGAATGAAGAACCACAGCTTCCGGTCGAAGAGGAGGAAGTCGGTCGTCCACTCGCTCTCCGACTGGAAGCTGCAGGAGTGCCGCAGTCGAAGCGAAGTGAACGCCTCGTCGAATGCGTAGACGAACAGGCGGTACGTGGCGTCTTCCACGTCCCAAACGACGAGGAGCCGGCCGTCGGGCGTCAGACGTTGCAGCCGGTAGTAGTGCGGAAAGAAGAAGGCTTCCTGCAGCGACCGAACGGAATAGCTGGACTCTTTGTAGTTCAAATCGACCACATAAACGGGGCACTTGCGCTCCCTTAGATTCTTCAGATCCAGCAGAATTCCCACATGTTTGTTGAGTGGGACGAAGAAATGATTCACCGTCTCCGAGAGCTGCCCGTGTTCGACCGCCGAGTTCTTCTCTTTGAGGAGTCTAAAGAGCAGAAGGCGCTAGGAGCGTGCGAGTGAGGGAAAACTGACCGCTTCTCGTGCAACAAGTAGTTCGCGCCAAGGATCGGCTGCCATTCGGCCTGCCCGTGCTCCTCGTTCGAGAGGGAAAAAGCGAAGAAGTCGGGCACGATGCTTAACGGATCCCATTCCACGCCCTCCCCGTCTTCTTCCTCCGAACCATCAGCGACGTCCGGCCGGATGTCTTTGAGAACAACGGGCATCGTCTGAAAGCAGGAGCGATAAACAGCGAACGGGTCAAGCATTTGGTTGGAGAAGAACGCGCGAGCGAGTGGATCTCATTGGTTGGGGTGTGCGATCCTCAACGAGTGCCCGCTCGAGCACGAGTGGACGAAAAAGCCGGTCGATCGGCAGGGTAAGGGGGCGTGCACACACCCAAGCAATGCGGACCAAGTGGATGGCTTGTCGAACAAGTGAGTCGACCGATCTCTTTCAAGGACCACCGGACTGCCGTCTGCACACGCGAGTGGATTGCTTAGCCGACCTGCTGCTTCAACGCGACAATGACCGCGAGCATTCCATTGTCACCCTAAGAGGTGGTTGGTCAAGTGGAAGGGAGGACGCGGCACTTCTCTAGGAAAACCCGAAAGATGAAGGAAACCAACGGGGTCTTCCCACGGGATTTGGACGACAAACATCACTTCGTGGAGTTCAGTCGAAAGAAGTGCGCGGAGCGACGGTTTATGCTCGAACGGAAACTACAGACAACAGAGAAGGGATTCAGCGAGGGGATTGAGGGAGACATTGAAGGAACAGAAGGATTGAGAGAACCGTAAGGATTGATGGAAGATGAGAACAACAGAAAGAAGAAAAAAGAGCATTGATTCGATCAGAAGGAACGATCACCCCTCGACGGAGGCCTCCGCTTTGTGCTGCTTGGGCGGCAGGACGGACGGTCCGGACGCCTGCTCGTCCTCCTCGGGCTCCAGCGGGCGCTTCTCGGCCGCCTTGTGGACGGGGATCCACGGGCAGCGGAGCTGCAGGTTGGGCGGGAGCTTCTCGAGCTCCTTGGCCGCGAAGCCGGGCTCCTGCTCGTCACGACGGAGGACCGCGCCCCACGTGATGTCCAGGAGCTTCTTCGCCCGGCTGAAAGAAGCGGTGAGTGAGTGGGCAGTCGGAAGGGAGACTCACTGGTGAGAGAAGCGGTAGAAGAACTGCGTGCAGCCGCCCTGCCGGCGTTCGGTCACGACGACGAGCGGCTGGCGCGGGAGGGCGGCGAGGAACTGGACGCTGTCGGGCACTCGCAGTTCCAACTCGCGCCACTCCATGGTGTCCAGACGGAATTCATGGAGGTGGTTGATCTTCGACTCGCTCTTGTGCTCGTACAGCAAACACACGCCGTTCGACCAGAACGTGGGGTTTCCCTGAACAGAGCAATCGATTAGTGGAATGAGTGGTTGAGTGGAAGAACGAACCGGAACCATTCCCCCGAACGGGCACTTGATCTGGTGGACGGTCGTCTGCTGAGTCTCCAGCGAGTACGCGCTCAACATTTTCTGGTCGACGGCGCAGAACGGGCTCGGCGCATCGAACGAGTAGACCGTGCCGTTCTTGTAGGTGCAGCTGCCGGCGTAGAGCTGAGTGGGGAGGCTGAATGCCTCGCCCACGCTCATCGAGTCGTCCTCGGCGATTGTCAGCAGAACGGCCGACTTCTGCACGTCGCGGCCGATGGTGTAGCAGAAGAAGGTGGCCGGTTCCTGCACCTTCTGGATCTCGTCGACGATCGCCGGCACTTCGACGCTGGTGAGGGCGCAGAGGGTCGCCTTTTGGAGGTCGAGGCGCGCGAGGACGATCCGCTGCTTGCCGCCTCCTTGGCCGTACATCTTGCAGAGGAGGGCCGTCTCGTTGATGAACACATGGGCGCAGAGGAGGTTGGAGACGAACGCGGCGGCCGGGAAGTCGGGGTCCTTGGCCACGGCCTCCGTGGCGTCGTAGCGCAGGGTCCTGCAATGAATTGGAGTGATCATCACGTGCACGAGGAGGATGGAAGCCGCTTACCGCTGCTGCTTGTGAAACGAGTCGAACAGGAAGGGCTGATCGCCGTGCTCGACGATGAAGAAGCGGCCGTTCGAGGCATGCGTCTGCGAGAAGTAGAAGTCGACGGACAGCGAGCACTGGAGCGCTCGCTTGTTCTTCAAGAGCGACGAGTCGGCGGCCAGTTGGAAGTCGCGCGTGGAGATGTTGGCGCCGAGGGACCGCTTCCCCTTGCCGAACTCCTTCCACCAGTACTTGCCCGACTTGGAGGTCATCGAGGCGGGCCCCAGCTCGGACTGCACGTGCGCGAGGGCCTGCTCGAAGGTCTTGCCCTGGTCGAACTGTTCGCGGAGGACGGCGCGACTCGCCGTGTTGCTCGCGGTCGGCTTCTTCAGCATCTCGAACCTGAATGGAAAGGAGTGAGTGAAAGGATAGACGGACAGAAAGAACGAACCGATTAGATGGCGTCGAGGTGGACGGAATGGAGATCGCTGCAACGAAAGGAGTGAAAACACGACCGGAGAAGCGAGGAAAGTCGGGCGAAATGCGGATGGAAAGCGCGCTGCCCGCGAACGGAACGAAGGAGAGTGCGGGCCGCTCGACAGACAAGCCGGCAAGCCGACCGCCCCGTCTGTGAGAAAGCGGGCGGGCGGCGGCGGCCGCTCGGTTTGGCGCCCGATTTCGAAATTCTTTCCGCTATTGGGACAACGCGATCACCGCAACGGATGTCTACGAATTTAAAACCATCGATGGAGAGCAACCACGACCGAAAAGCGGAATGACAGAAGCAAAAACCGTGGCGCATCGATCGACGAGTCCTCGAGACAAATGCACTGATCGCACCTTCCACCTCGCAATCGAGAACGGCTTCAGAAAGCGATGAACAGAGCCCGTCTGCCCGCTTCCGGACGTCGACCGGCAGCCCGACCGCCGACCCTCGAAGTGCGAAACGAACGCTCGCGAGTTGGCGGGCGGCGTTCGAATTCCGCCGCCGCTCGGGCGGGCGGCAGAGCGAAGATCGCGAGCAACTGCGAACGTCCATTCGAGGTGCTCACTTCCTTCTCTTTGTTCACCCTCTCGCTTGCAGAAGGCTACCTGTTGGCCACGAGGGACGGGCAACAACATACCCGTCCAATCGTGTGCTCGCGGGCGGAGCGTTCGGTCTTCCCGCCCGCCGAATCGTCCACGTCTGCTGCAGGATCACCTGCCCTCCGCCTGGAGCCGACGCCCTTCGAGCCGGACGGCCTGCGGGAGCTGCAAAAGACGCTGGAGCGGGCGGCGCTCAACGACGAGCACGCGGACTTTGCGTTCAAGCCGAAGGACGGGCAGGAGTTCAAGGTGAGTGACCACGGGAAGCAATCACTCAGTCGTTCTTCCGTTCGTTCAGGTCCCCTCCTACCTGTTCGCCCTCCACTCCCCGTACTTCCGCGACTTCCTCGAGCGGAAGGGCGGCAAGCAGCCGCTGGAGTTCCTGCTGGACGACGGCCACGATCCCGCCCACGTCCGCGCCCTGACCGGCTTCTTGTACCACGGGAAGGTGGAGAAGATGGGCGAGATCGCCGCCGACCTCTACCGCCTCGCCCGCCGCTACCGCGTGGAGGACCTGGAGGTTCGTTTCTCCCTTCAACCTCTCATTCCTCTCTTTTGATTGCAGGAGATGTGCCTCATCCAGCTGTGCCGCGCCCTGAAGGTCGACAACTTCCTCGCGACCGTCTCGTTCGCCTTCCAGCGAGGAGGGCACCGACCAGCTGCGGGTCTACGCCGTTCGCTTCGGGGCGGCCAAAGCGAAGGCCATCCGCGAGCTGCCCGCCTGGGAGGAGTTCGCGGACTTCAACCCGAAGATCTACACGGCGCTGCTGAAGGCCGGCTTCAAGACCAAGTGATCCCTCTTTCATTCTGCTCTCCCCTTCAACCGTTGTGTTCACCGTTTAGTTCTCTTTTTTCTCGGTTACACTTGCCCGGGTGTCTCTCCGTCGAGTGAGGGGAGCGATTTTCTGTTGCCACCCACGAATAAACACTCGTCTTCCCACTCGCAACAATTTGCATGCGGACGAACGAAACGAGTCGATTTCGATCGAGAAACCGCCGCTCTGTTCATTTGCCTCCGAACGCCGCTGCCCGCCGGCCGCCCTCTCCTCTCCGCTCTTCCCCGACTGATCCCCGCGCGATGGGCAACGCGATGCCTCGAGGCGGACGGCGGCAGATGCCGCAGCACGCGCCGCAGAAGGTGGCCCGCAAGCCGGACAAGGGCGGGCGCGGGCAGGACGCGCTCAACAAACTGCCGACCGGTGAGTGCGGCAGAAGGAACGAACCCCAACACCTAACCGGCTGTCGCCCGCTTGCAGTGTCCCCCAAGCGGCAGTGTCTGCTGCGCCTGCTGAAGCTGAACCGCGTGCACGACTACCTGCTGATCGAGCAGCAGTTCATCCAGCACCAGAACGCCTGCAAGCCGCTGGACTCGAAGCGGCGCGCCGAGCGCAAACTCATCCACACGCTGCGCGGCACGCCCACGACGCTCGCCCGCATCCACGAGCTGTTCAACGACGAGCAGCACGCGGTCGTGTGTCGGGAGGGCAGCAAGCGGGAGCGAGTGGTACGTGCCGATCCTCTGTGCGTCCCCCCCCTTCCTCCTCCTTCATCCTCCGCTTGCAGCCATCGTGGACAAGGACCTGATCCGCCTGAACGCCCTGGTGCTGGTGAAGGCGGGCGGCGCCTTCAAGAACGTGCCGCTGGCGGTGGTCGGCGTGGTGCAGGACAGCGTGGACTCCAAGGCGCACTGCTACAAGCTGGAGAAGGCGCCCAAGGAGAGCTTCGAGGACATCGGCGGCCTCGAGCAGCAGATCCAGGAGATCAAGGAGTCCGTCGAGCTGCCCCTCACGCACCCCGAGTACTACGAGGAGATGGGCATCACCGCCCCCAAGGGCGTCATCCTCTACGGCGAGCCGGGCACCGGTCAGTTCCTCCGCTTGCTCCTTTCCCCCACTCTTCTGCTGCAGGGAAGACGCTGCTGGCGAAGGCGGTCGCGCACAGCACCTCGGCCACCTTCCTGCGCGCCACCGGCTCCGACCTCGTGCAGAAGTCGTCGGGCGAGGGCGCGCGCCTCGTGCGGGAGCTCTTCAAGATGGCCAAGGACTCGGCGCCCTGCATCGTGTTCCTGGACGAGATCGACGCCGTCGGCACCAAGCGCTACGACACGTCCTGCCGCGGCGAGCAGGAGGTGCAGCGCACGATGCTCGAGCTCCTCAACCAGCTGGACGGCTTCGAGTCGCGCGGCGACGTCAAGGTCCGCTCGATCGACCGCTCATTTCCCTCGCTCACTCGCTCGTGGATTGCAGGTGATCATGGCGACGAACCGCATCGACTCGCTGGACCCCGCCCTCATCCGGCCGGGCCGCATCGACCGCAAGATCGAGCTGCCCAAGCCGGACGAGAAGACCAAGGCGAGTGGGCGGCGGCAGGCGAGGGCCGACGCTCAATTTCGCCGCCCGTTGCAGCTGCGCATCTTCCAAATCCACTCGGCCGGCATGACGCTGGAGAAGGACGTCAAGTTCGAGCGCATCGTCGCCAAGGAGCACGAGATCTCCGGCGCCGACATCCGCGCCATCTGCACCGAGGCGGGCATGCTGGCGTTGCGCGCCCACCGCAAGATCGTCACCGCCAACGACCTCGAGAAGGCCGTCAAGAACGTGCTGTTGAAGCGCACCGAGAACAAGGAGGAGGCCATGTTCATCTGAGCCGTCCGATGAAGGGCTGTGGAGGGGGGAATAAACACGACTGACTGAAGGATTGGCTGGACAACTCGGTGAGTGAATCAAAGGAAGAAAGTTCTGCCGGTTGTTGGACGGTGCGACTGAACGAACGAAACGAGCTCGCAATCCCGCAAACAAATCGACCGCTTACCGCTCCCTGCCCGCCCACTCACTCTTTTCAAGGTTTTCCTGCCAGCAAGCAGTCGGTTCTCCCCTCCGCTCGCGATGGACTCCGGCCGCCGCACCCGCTCGAACGCCCTCCTCAAGCTGAAGGCGCTGCACAATCGGGCGACCATCGACGTGCAGCACACGGAAAACGTGAGTGCCCCCCGATGCCCGTGATCCCCCGACTCGGCTGCAGGTGCAACAGGCGCTGAAGTGCTTCGAGCTGAGCGACGAGCAGCTGCGGCAGGTCGTGAAGAAGCTGGAGGCCGCCTTCGAGGAGGGGCTGGACCCGAAGACCGGTGGGTGTGTCCGCCGCTCCGTCCACTCGCCCCTTGCAGCGGGCACGGCCGCCGTCAAGATGCTGCCCTCGTTCGTGCGGGCGGTGCCGAGCGGGCAGGAGCGCGGCGACTTCCTCGCGCTGGACCTCGGCGGCACGAACTTCCGCGTGCTGCTCGTCCGGCTGGACGGGCGGCGCGCGGAGATGAGCAGTCGGATCTTCCGCGTGCCCGACCACCTGCAGAAGGGCAGCGGCGAGGCGGCGAGTCGCCCGCCAGTCCCTTGGGTTGATCGTTTCCTCCCGCTGCAGCTGTTCGACCACATCGCCGCCTGCTTGGCGCGCTTCCTCGACGACCACCACCTGAAGGGGACGCCGCGCCTGCCGCTCGGCTTCACGTTCTCCTTCCCCTGCCGGCAGGAGGGCCTCGCGCACGCCCGCCTCCTCCACTGGACCAAGGGCTTCAGCGCCACGGGCGTGGAGGGCCGCGACGTCGTCCAGCTGCTGCGGGAGGCGTGCGGCCGGCGGGGCGTGAGTGCCGGGGGAGTCCTTTCCATCCAATCCCCCTTCAGGACCTCGACCTGGACGTGGCCGCCGTCCTCAACGACACCACCGGCACGCTGATGGCCTGCGCCTTCCAGGAGCCCTCGTGCCGCTGCGGCGTCATCTGCGGCACGGGCACCAACGCCTGCTACGTGGAGCGCGTGGAGCGGATCGCGAAGCTGCGCGGCGACGAGGGCGCGCCGGCCGACGGCGAGGTGAGTGCCCGCCCGACCGCTCACTCCTCCCCGGCCCGCAGATGGTCGTGAACACCGAGTGGGGCGCGTTCGGCGACGACGGCGCCCTCGACTTCGTGCGCACGCGCTTCGACCGCTGGCTGGACGAGCTGACGATCAACCCGGGCCGGCAGCTGTTCGAGAAGATGATCTCGGGCATGTTCCTCGGCGAGCTGGTGCGCGTCGTGCTGGAGCGGCTCGCCTCCAAGGGCCACCTCTTCAACGGCGACCCGTCGGCGGTCGCGCGGCCCGGGCTGCTTCCCCACGAAGTTCGTGTCGGAGATCGGCGTGGAGCTGCAGCAGGACGAGGAGCACCAGTTCTGGAAGACCCAACAGGCGCGAGGAAGACTCCAGTCCTTTTACTCCGCTCGCTGCAGATCCTCGAGGAGATCGGCTGCGAGGTGGTGACGCCGACCGACTGCTACAACGTGGCGTTCGTGTGCACGGCGGCCATCAACCGCGCGGCCCACCTGTGCGCGGCGGGCGTCGCCGCCCTCCTCCGCCGCATGGGCCGCCCGTACACGACCGTCGGGGTGGACGGCTCCGTCTTCCGCTTCCACCCGACGTTCGCCTACGAGCTGGAGAGCAAGATCGACGACCTGCTGGGCGACGAGGGCCTGGACGTGAGTTCCCGGCCGTCTGTTCCACTCAAATCATCCCCCTCGTTGCAGTTCCAACTGCTGCTGTCGGAGGACGGGAGCGGGAAGGGCGCCGCGCTGGTCGCCGCCGTCGCCTCCCGCGGCGCCCGGCCGTCCAAGTCGCGCGTGTAGCGAGTGCTCGTTTATTTCTGCTTTGTGACTCGTGAGTGGGTGGTTAGCGACTACAATAAACAACAGACGGGAGACCAGAACACGTACAAACAACAAGAAAGAACAGATCGTGAGGTCAACGGAACGTCACGTGGGTGGGGATTCGGGCGAGGATGCGGGCGAAGAAGTCGTTCGGCGAGAGGGCCGCCCGCCGTCCCACGAGCACGAGCTTCCGCTTGGCGCGCGTGAAGGCGACGTTCAGACGGCGCTGGTCGGCGAGGTGGGCGGCGGGGTCGTTGGAGAGGAGCTCGTTGTGGCCGTAGACGAGCGAGAGCAGCACGACGGCCTTGTCGCGGCCCTGGAAGCGGTCGATGGTCGAGATCTCGGGCTGCCTCGCCGCCCGCGGCTTGCAGGGCGCGCTGCAGGCACTCGACTTGGGCGCGGTAGGGCGTGATCACGCCGACGTCGGCGGGCGGCACTCCGTTCTGCACGAGCGAGTCGACCAGCCGCGCCACGAGCGCCGCCTCGCCCTCGTTGAAGCGCGACTGCAGGCGGCGGTCCACGTGCGACTCGAAGGCGGCGCTCTCGGCGGCCACGTCCACGAACACGACCGCGTCTTCGGAACGGCCGGAGAGCAGCGCGGCGCTCACTTCTGCAAGCGACAGTGTAAAAAGAAGAAAAAAGCGGGACTCACCGGTCGGCAGGTTCTCGTCGAACGTCTGGTCGCACTTCAGCGTCGCCTCGCTGACCTCCTTGTTCGCGCACACCAGCCGCGAGTCGTAGAAGAGGCCGCTGGCAAGGGCGCAGATCTCCCGATTCATTCGGTACTGCCACGTGAGGCTGACCGCCTGCTCGCCGCCGGCCGCCCGCAGCAGGCGCTCCATCAACGAGACGGCCATCCCCTGCTGCCTGCAACGAAGGACGGATGAGTGAGTGAACAGCAGGCACGTTTCACCCGATCTCCGCGTTGATCACCAGCGGGCTCAGCTGCCGCGTGTCGCCCACGAGCACGAAGCGGTCGGCGGCGAACAGCGGGCCGAGGGCCACGCACTCGAGCGCCAGCGACGCCTCGTCCACCACGCACACGTCGAAGCGGCGGCGCGCGAACAGCGCGTGGCTGGCGGCCGAGAGGGCGGTGGCGCCGACGACCGCCGACTGGAACAACGCCCGCTTCAGGTGGGCCATCCGCTGGGCGTTTGGTCAGGCGGCCCATCGCGGCGAACTTCTCCAGGCGCGCCTCCAGCCCCAGCTCGAGCACGTCCGCGTGCAGCGACTTCTCCGCCCCCAGGCGCAGCAGGCGGAAGGCGGGGATCTTCTGCAACAAACGAAAGGAAGAATTCCTACAAGATCAATGGCCGCTCACCCCCTTCAACTTCATCAGCATGTTGTCGACGGCCGAGTGGGTGTGCGAGGTGAGCAGCACGCTCTTGCCCGACGCCACCAGCGCCTGCACGAGGGCGGCGATCATCGTCGTCTTTCCTGAAGCAACATCGATTGAAAGGAAGCAGGTGGAAGGCGGACGAACCGGCGCCCGGGAGTCCCTGCACGACGGCGAAGTCGGCGGCCGACAAGCAGTGGCGGACGGCCGCCTGCTGCGGTTCGTCCAGCCCCTCCAAGCAGGCGGCCACTTCGGGCGGCAGTTCGGTGGGCTCCGCGAACTCGGGCGGTCGCTTTTCGATCAGCAGCGAGCGGAGGCGGCGGCTGGAACGAGTGGCGAGTGAGTGAAAGGAGCGGCAGATGGGCGGGACTCACGACTCGTTCCGGTGTCGGCCATCAGCCGCGACACGTTCTGCAGCATGAGGCCGTGCGAGTAGAACGACTCCGACTGGTGGCTGTCGGAGAGGCGGGCGGCGGTCGTCTGCTGCGCGAACTGGTGCTCCCACTCGGCGAGGATCCAGCGAATCCAGCGGCCCGCGTACTCCAGCTCGCCGGGCTGTCAGGTGGGCCGCCCGGCCGTCCATCAGGCGCCGCAACTCGGCCCACGCCTCCTCCTCGCCCTCCGGAATGGCGGGCCGCACGGACAGCCGACGGAGCAGCGCACACGTGTCCAGCTGCTCGCACACTTCGCACAGCCGGGCGGGCTTTTCGATGGCTGAACGGAGGAGTGGAAAGAACGAAGAAGAAAGCGACCTACCCGGCAGCTCTTCGATCTCGAACGACGAGAAGTGGGCGGCCATTTCGTTGCGGAGGCCGAGGAAGCCGGCGACGTCCACCGGCGACGAGCGGATCGCGCGCGTCGTGTTGTCCTTCAGGTAGAGCAGCAGGCCGGGCACGATCTCCGCGTTGCGCTCCTCGGTCAGCATCAGCGAGTAGGCGACCACCTGGGCGCGGTGCTCCACGCTGCCCGCCGACTTGCCGCTCTTCAGCTCCAGCGGGAACAAGTCGGGCGAGTCCTCCAGCTGCAGCAAGCGATGAACGGCAGTTGATTGCGGGAAGACTCACGTTCAGCGCGACATCGATCTTTCCCTTTAACGCCATAAATTGTCCGAACTGCCGAAAAAATCACGGTTGCTCGACGCTCTCGACCGCCCGCACCGCGCCGCTCCTCGCCGCCGCCCTCAAGCCGAGCGGCTCGCCGCCGCCGCCCAGCCGGCGGCGCGGCGTGTGTTTGCGGAGCCACGCGGCGATGTTCCGCAGGTAGGGCCGGAGGTCGCACTCGAGCAGCGGCAGGTCCACGTCGTTCAGCAGCAGCTCCACGCCGTACTTGCGGAACGCGATCGCGCGGCAGAACTCCAGCAGGCTGTCGGGCGTGGGCGCCTCCGTGCGGGTGATCGCCGTCTAAACACTCGAATGAAAGAAGAAGGAAGAAGGGGAACGTGCCTGGAAGACCTCGTGCACGATGCAGCCGATGAGCATCACGCGACTCGTGCCGCCCGACCGGAAGCGATTCTGCAGGACGGCCTTCCGCTTGCAGTACAGCGAGGAGGCGATCGACGTGGCGGTCAGCAGGTTGAACGGCTCCACGATCAGGCGGCCGCGCTCGTTCGTCACCTCGAACTCCTGCAGACGATCGAAAGAAATCGAGAGAAGAAGGGCGGGCGGGACTCACGTGTGGGCCGAGACGGACGGCTTCCAGCAGGCGGATCGTGTGGCCGGCGCGCACGGGCGTGTTCGCCCACAGGTCGCGCAGCCGGACGCCGAACTCCTCGTGCGCGTCCTCGAACGAGCGGCACTTCAGGCGCGTCCCCTCGCCGCCGACCTCCACCTGCTGCACGAGCAGGACGAAGCTGAACGGGCGGGCGATCAGAAGAATCGAACGGAAGGAAGAACGGAACTCACTTCCGCTGAAAACCTCGACGCGCGCCCGTTGGGGCGGCGGGACGGCGGCCTCCTTCGCGTCCTCGAGCACGAGCGGCGGCGGGCGGCGCTGAAACGAGCGAGTGGACGGCGGACGGCCGACTGCCCACCTTGAGGCCCGCCTTCTGGAGCGGCGACTCGTCCAACATCCCTTCCGATCGATCGTGAGCGCGAAGACTGGCGAGCGGCCGGCCGGCCGGCGAGCGGAAAGCGACGCCGCCGCCCCGAAATCGCCGATTCGAAATTCCCGCCGAGTGGCGCGCCGCCCGCCCGCCCGGCCGGCTTGTCAACGGGCGTCAAGATTCGCCCGCATTCGCGCTAATTGGCGTAATTTGTGTCTGTGGATTACGTTTCTTTGCATTGCGACTTCAAGGCCATTGGTCTCGGTGAAGACGGTCGTTTGGTTTCCGGCCGTCGCTCCAGTTCGTGGAAGCCGGCCAGTCCGGAGATCCGCTCGCTCGTCCATCACTCGGCGGACGGCCGCGAGGTCGACGGCCCCGCAGCGACTACCGCGAAACTCTCGATTTGCGCAACGGCCGAAGGAAATCCCCGAGGGACGGGCCGAGTTTGGCCGCCCGCCTCGAAGTGGCAAAAACCAACGCCGGCCGTCGTCTTCGGGGGCCGCCGATAAGACGGGCGGCCCTCGACCGTCCATTGTTCTGCTCCGGCCCGTGAACAAACGGGCGCTGCCCCGGGTGGCCGAAATTTAACGCCCTTAACAATCGGCAGCCGTCCGGCCGGGCGCAAGGCGGAATAAGTTGGCAGACGCGAAAGACGGAGCGGAGGGCGCGGAGGTTCCTCTTCGTCGTCGTCCTTCCGCCCGCCCATTCAGTCGGCCGCTTGTCCGGATTTCCCCCGCCACTCCAGCACTTCTGCTCTCCGCCCCCCGCGTCTTCCTTCCGCCCATTCTTCTCCCCCCTCCCGCATTAGTGGGCCGTGAAAAACGTAAACTTTCGTGAAGTCGACGGCGGTTTGGTTTCCGCCCGTCTGCCGCCCGTCCGCATTCTTCGCGATGTGACGTCCGACGGAACGCCCGTCCTCCGAAAGGCGCCATGGCCAAGGCGACGCCCTCCGACTGGCTGCAGCAGCATCTGCGGCGCGACACGTGAGTTCCTTCCTTTCGGCCATCATTCGATTAGATCCCCGGGCCCGAGATGACCCTGCCGCTTTTCAGCTTGAAGGAATTCGGGACCAAGACCTTCAAGAAGATCTTCTCGCTGCACGTCATGCTGATCGTCAGCTGCCTTGTCTACCTGGTGGTCGGCGCCCTCATCTTCCAGCGGCTGGAAGGCCGCCATCTGATCGAAAGCAAGGCCGAACACGTGCGCAAGATCGAGGAGGATCAGGCCGCCTATCGGGACACCGTCTGGCGGATGATCCAACAGAACCCCGAGCTCATCTACCACCCCGATCACGAGGCGGTCGTTCGGCAGATCGTCCAGGAGACGAAGCCCGAGTTCGACACCCTCGTCCAAACGACCTTCACCGCCCACCGCTCCGTGCGGCACGGCTTCGAGGACAACGCGCCCAGCTGGGATTTCATGAACTCCCTCTTCTTCACGACCACGATGCTCACTTCCATCGGCTTCGGCTACGTGTGCCCCACGACTCGGACGGCCGGCTCTTCGCCGTCATCTACTGCTTGATCGGCATCCCCCTCACACCTCGTCACGGTGGCTAACGTCGCCAAGTTCCTCTCCGAGACGGTCTTCCTCATCCACTACCAAATCTGGAGGATTTGGCTCAACATCAAGAACCGACGGCGACCGACCGCCAAGACGGAAACCCAGCAGATCTTCAACGACAACGTCGACGAGCAGGTGGGTGGTCAATGGGAGATTGGAGGGGATCGCCGATTGCAGGAAGTGCTGGACAAAGTGCGGTTGATCCGCTTCCCGCCGATCGTCGCCTTCATGTTCGCCGTCCTCTACGGCTTCTTCGGCGCGTTCATCATCCAGCGGAACGAGAAGTGGAGCTACCTGGAGACTCTCTACTTCACGTTCATCTCCATTCTGACCGTCGGTACGCGACCGCATCCATCCAAAGAACTCCCTCTTTGTTCTTCAGGCTTCGGAGACTTTCGCCCGTCGCCCGAGAACCTCTTCACCGTCCTGCTCGTGGTCCTCGGCGGGATCACGGTCTCCACTTCGTGCTTGGACGTCGTCGGGCGCATGTACCTGAAGGAAATCCACTTCCTGGGACGCAAACTCCGCTCCAACAATCCTTTCTACCTGCTGCGAGAAGCCAAAGCGAAGAGAAGACGGCGGGCGATGGCCTCTTTGTTGGCCCAATTGGCGCGTGGGATGATCTTTGCGCACCGCACGTACAACGAGCTCTTCGCCCAAAAAGTCGAAGAAGGCGAAGAAACGGCGGGGATCGCACGTTTGTACGTTCTTTTCCGTTTGAATCGAAGGCAATCGCTTTCTTGCAGTGCCCAACGATCAGTTCCTGTTCGCCCGGCAAGCGCCCGATCCTCCGCGCGACTGCCAGGTGATCTCCACGTCCGCCTACTCGGTTCGTCTCGCCTGGGCGCCCGCCTTTTCGGCCGACGCGGACGTCACGTACAACATCCGCTTCCGGCTGAAGTACAACGAAGACCTGATGGACAAGCGGACGCTCGAACTGAAGGGCATCACGGGCAACTCGGCCGAAATCATGAGCCTCTCGTCCTGCTCGCTCTACGAGTTCCGCGTGACGGCCGTCTCGCGCTACGGCGAATCGAAGCCGATGATCCTCGTGCAGTACACGGAGCCCGCCCTCAGCCCGCAGCACATCATGGTCAAGAAGCTGAATGCGAACACGGTCGAGCTCACCTGGGAGCCGCCCTTCAAGCGAACCAACGACGTGAAGGTGAGCGGAAAGGGGAAGAGGAGTGATCAGCGGGCATTGCAGGGCTACATGGTCTACTTGGACGGACAATCCGGCCGCGCGGCTGGCCGACTGGGAGAAAATCAAGGTGTTCGGGCGGCGGATCGTCTTTCCCGACCTCAAATTCGATTGGTTCTACCTGTTCTGCGCGAATGCGTGCTTCTCCGACGGCCAACGGTCGCCCCTCTCGCGCGCCCTGTTCGTCAAGACGGACAAGCTGGAATTCCAGTCGTGCTGTACGCTCTCCCGTTCAACTACCGGCCACTCACTCGCTCGTTTCAGACGTCGGCCACTCGCAAACCGTCGAGATCATGGAGTCGTTGGGGCAGCAGGAGTCCTCCGAGTCGTCGCCGCTCTTGAAACGCGACTACGTTTCGTTTGCTTGGTGATCCCTCCCACCCATCCTTCCTTCTACCCTATTGCATTTACTTCTCGTGCTCGTGTCCAACTGAAGATTCCCTCCCTGATCAGCGATCTCCTCCATATCACGCGGTCCGCTTCGCCCTGATCAGCGAGTGTTTCTTCTTGGTCGTCCTTCCGGACACTCCCGAACATTTCGATCGATCGCCCCCGCCTTACGGACCCCGTCGGATGCAATAAACACTTTCGTCTGTTAGCGCTGGAAAAAGAAGGAAAACAACGAGCAGAACGGTTGACTCACTCCTTCTCCTCGGCCCCCAACTTCCGAACACTCCTCGCCAGGCGGGGGCCATCGTGAAGCCGGCGGGAGGGATCACGTGTGCAAAGAACAAAGGAAACACTTCAACTCTCCGGAGATCGGCCTATCCAATTGCATCCCCTCCTCCTCACCGCTCCCGACGGCTCGACGGAGAAATCGGGCGGCCACTTGAGCTCTCCGTTCGCTTTCGGAACGTTCCTTTCCTTTTTTATTCACGATCAACAACAAATCAACTAATGGTTTATTTGTCCTAACAACCGGTCACTTCTTTTTCTCGCGCGTTCGCATCAGATTCGCGACGAGGATGCCGCCGAAGAGGAGCGGTCCGATCCACGAGTTGGCGCGGAACTTGCCGCCAGCAATCCTCCGAGTTGTTGATGTCGACCGTCCCGATTTGCCACGCCAAGTGGGCGGCCACGGCGGCCACTCCCGCGTAGTAGGCGGTCGGCTGGTCGGTGAGGAGGCCGAGCGCCCACAAGTTGCCGACCATCCCGGCGGCGAAGCCCGAGAGCCAAAGCTTCGTGCGGTCGCCGAAGCGAAGCGCCGTCGAGCCCACGCCGATCAGCGAGTCGTCCGCCTTGTCCTGAACGTTCCCGCGATCAATCAATTGCTCGTTATCGCCGTGAACTCACTTGATGCGCGTAGATCGTGTCGTAGACCATCGTCCAGCAGATGCTCGCCGCGTAGAGCGGCAGGATGGTGGCCGCGTCGAAGGTTCCCCGCCGCCGCCGTGTAGCCCATGATGGCGCCGTAGTTGAACGTGAGTCCTGCGAGCAAACGGGGCAATAAAAAGTGGGGTAATCGGGGAAAATCGAACCCAAAACGGCTTGCGGCCAGTGGGTGAACCGTTTGGCCAGCGGGTACGAGCAGACGAGCAGCATCGACGAGCACCCAATCCCCACTCTGCAAAGCGATTCAGTAAAAGAATGGATGGGATGAGAAGGGAACTAACGTGAGCCAATTCAATTGCAGCAGGATCGTGAGGGAGGTGGAGAGGAGGGCGGCGAGCAGGGCGGTCGCCTGCAGGTTCGTGAGCTCGCCGCTGGCCAACGGGCGGATTTTCGTTCGGGCCACCTGGAACACGAATTCATAAGAGAAAGAGAGCGGATTGAACGAACCTTTCGATCGAAATCCTTGTCCCAAGGTCGTTGATCACGCAGCCCGCGCCGCGCATGCACACAGCTCCGAATGCCGAAGAGCGTCAGGTGCGTGAGGGAGGGCAGACTGCCGGCCGGGGCGGCCAACGCGATCGACCACGTGCACGGCCAATACAACAGCCACGTGCCTGCAATCAATCGGATGCAAGAGGATGAAAGGAGGACGAACCGATCGGCTTATCGAAGCGCATCAGCCGGAGGTACGGCCGGGCGGACGGCGGCGCCGCTTCGACCAACTCGGCGGCCGAAAGGTTGCGCCAATCCCACGAGTTCTTCTGCTGGACGGACGACGTGGAAATGCGGGCAATTGGGGCTGAAAACCGAAGAAATCAATCTGCTCGAAATTATTCGAAATTTTGAAAATTTCGGCTAAATTCGTCAATTTTCGAAATCCATTCTAAAGCAACGAACCTGAAGGCCGAACATTCCGCTCGTGCTCGCAACAAACAGCAGCACGAATGACCGCCGGATTTCGTTGAAGCGACCGCAGCAGCGAGCATTTTGGATCGCGCAAGCAAGCGGCCGTGGAAAGCGGGCGGCGCAACCGCAAGCGAGCGGAGCGGAAAGTTTCCACTCGGAACTCGCGATCAGCGGCCATCTTCTTCCTTTCGTCCATTCTGTTTGTTGCTGTTTCAGCAAGAGCGTGTTCAAGCAACTTCCATCGTCAAAGTTCGACTCGATTGCACCCTTCGGCCTCCCTCGAACGACCTCCGCGGCCTTCCGGTCGGGCGCTGCGGGTGGCTGGAGGGTCGTCGGAATTAGTTTTGAGCGCGCCGCCCCCCGCATTAGCCGCTCATTATCCATTCGGCTGGTCGGGCGGGCGGGAGGTGGACGTGCCGCTGCCACTCCTCGTCCACGTATTGTTGGATTGGACGTGAAGCAGAATGCTGGCTTCTGTTCGGAGTTTGCGGTGGCAACTTCCCGCTTGTTTGCCGATCCGCCCTTTGACTCATGACTTCTCGCCGCTTTCTCATCCGCCGATTATTCCCGCCGTTCGGGGCCGATCGCCGCTCTCGGCAAGTGGCCAAAAGTAATGAACAGTAGGCGAGGAGAACAAGCGGGCAAACGAGTGAGTGCGGGCGGATTAGCCGCCGGTCGGCCGCAAACAAGCGAGGCGGCGTCTGCTTTGAACTCGCGACCGCACCCGTTCGCCGCAAATTGGCGCCAAGAAGCGATCGTTTCCGCTCATTTCCGTTGGCTACAGACAAGAAACAATCCTTCGTTCCGTTCTCATTGACCTCCAGCTAATTCTATCGGTTCGGTGTTTGCTCGCTGTTTAGTGCGCCAATTCGATGCGGGCAGAGCGCAGATGTTTGGGGCGTCGATCCGGGCGGGCGCGCGACCGTCGAGTGGATTTTGTGGCCGCCCGAATGAATGGCGGACGGGCGGGCGCGCGTGGACGGGCGTTAAAGTGCCGCAATTCCCGGCGCCCTCCCGACCGCCCGTCCGCTCGCCGTATTGTCCGCGTGGATTGGAGGCCAAACGGTCAAGGTGGGCGGCTTTACGATCGCCCGCACTCACCGGGCGCCGTTCATGACTCTCGACTCCAACCGAGGCCACCGGTCATTACCCGCTTGCAGGGGCGAATGTCCGCATTTACGACGCTCTCGAAATCCAATTGGAGCGCTCGCTCTCGGCTCGTTGCGTGATTCCCTCCCGCCTCAATTACCTTCCGTTTAATCGCGTGTTTACGGCCGCCTTAAACGGCGGTCCGGTGGCCAACCGACGGCCAACGACGCCCGTTTTATTGACCCTCCACTCGCTTGCGCAATCCCCAATCCGATTCGTGGCCACTTGATTTCTTTTGTTCGGTTCGTTGGCCTCGAATTTCCGTGGGTCAATCGAAGAGGGAGGGAAGGGCGGCCGTTTGAATCGGACGCATCGAATCGAATTGAAATCGGAGAAGTGGAGAGCCGGTCGATTGGCCGCCGATTCGACGGAATGCGGGCCCTCAGCAGCGAAAAGGAGATCCACTTGAGGCGAAGGGCGAGTGGCCGAGCACACGCGTAATCCCGGCCAAACCCTTGAAATCGCTCCGCTTTCGGCCCGAGCGGGCGGGCGGGCGGCCAAACGGAAGGGCGGGCAAGTGGGCGCAATCGTGCGTTCCGCCGGAATTCCCGCCCTTCACTCCCGATTTGCACGGCTTCTCCGCTCTGCTCATCGATGCGGAAACATCGGCGGCCAGAAGAAGCAGGAGGGGGTTTGTAGTCAGGCGGGCCGGCGGGTGAAAGTTGCTTGTTTTCGTCGACCCTCCGTTCTTTTACGTTTGACTCGCGGCCTTCGTAATCACTAGGACGTTCCATTGCATTGTCCTTTCTTTGTCCAACGGACGTGTTCCGAGAGATCCCGGCCTGTTGATTACGTGCAGAAGAGGAAGATGGAGCGGCGGGACGGAAAGCCATCCATTGATGGCGGAGAAGTGAGCATTCGGAACGCTCGCGCCTTCCGGGACTCATGAATTCCGTGCGTTTGGCGGTCTCGGAAGTTCGCCGCCGCTCGTCGGCCTCCAGCTGTTCGTTTGTTTTCCGAGGGCTCATTTCGACGCCCCGGCCGAATGGCTCCCTTTTGGGCCGTCCGGTGCCCTCGTTCTCCCGCCCGCTTCCTTCTGCTTGTTGCCGCTTTCATTCTTCCGTCCATCATCCGCCCGCCCGTTCCCACATTAAAAGCGGCTTGTGGCCCGACTTTTGCTTCGGCTCGTCGAATGAGATCGTGAAGCGGCGTTCTTTTGTTCGTTGCGCGCGATGGGATTGGGAACACGGGACGCATGTTTGATCAAGAGGGCATTCGAATTCAAATGAGTACTGTACTGCCTCCCGCTTCTGTTCGATCCAATCGCCCACCATTTCCCCCGTCATCCATCCCTCCTTCTACTGGCCATTGTGCAAATCCGAATGAGCTCCGAATGGGGCGGCCGGTGGAGGTTTGTGGCCGCGTAATGAATTTCTCGTCCGACGGTCGGCCGGGCGGACGGGTGGGCGGATTGGGCGGGCTGGGCGGGCGAAACGAATAAATTCGACGGTTGCGCGCAGTTCGTTCGGCAAACAGAAAGCCGCTCCGGCGGGCGCAGCGGGAGCGGCCGAGCGGCGTTTCCGCTTCCGGCCGCGCCGCCCGTTCGCGCCTCCCGCTCGACCGCGCGAACGGCCGGCCGGACGGCTGATTGGCCTCGTTCCGCCCGCCGCCCTGATTCGGGCGCCTGCTCGGGACTTCCCTCAGTCCAGTCCTCATTCGACAGAAGCTTGGAGTCTCTCGTTTGTTGATCCTCGACCACAACAACCTCGCTCCCATGACTCCTCTCGCTTTCACGCCCGATCCAACCGAGCCGCCCGTCCGTGCGGCGCCGAAACGAATTTGATTAATTAGGCGGGCGTCGGGCGGGCGAGGCGGATGAATTCGGCGCGCGTATTTGCGCGGCGCCGACGGGTTGGATTTCCGCACGCCGTTCGGGCGCGGCGCTCGGGACAATGGGCGGCCAAGAGGGCGCCTCTCATTCACTCCTGCCCGCCCGCCTTCTCATATTCGCCGGGAAATGAAATTAAGCGAAGATCCGTGGGGAATTCGTGACCCCGCAGGTCATTTCTTTTCGTTCGGAGGCGATTCGATTAGCCGACCGGCCCGAACGGGCGTATTGTTTCCATTGGCCGGTTTGTTTTGCTCCAGCCTTTGCACTTGGATTGCGAGCATCGAGCAGTCCACGTTTTGACGTCTCCCATTTCCCTCTCTGCCCGCTTGTGCACGTCCGAAACAGCCGGCCGAAGCTCTTGAATGGAAAAAACGGACGGATGAGTGCGCGAAATCCGCCGAGTGCTCCTCTTGGCCGACCGGCCATATGGTTTGCGGACGACAAAACGACCTCCGCAGCCCTCTCCTCGCAACATCATTCCGCTCCGACGGTCGTCCACTCCGCTCCGCCTCCTTGGCCCGTTTCGTCCGCTCATTAGGCGCGCGTGTCCATCCGGTCGGGTCGGGAGGGCGGGCGGCGGAGTCCATTGTTTCCCTCCTTCTAATTAGTCACTGTTTTCGCTGCCCGCGACCACAACGACCTTTGCGCAAGCCGGAGACTTCTTGGGCCAACGGTCGAACTCTCGGCCCGGGTGCTTCACTCCTTCTAATCATCTGTCAACGATCCTTCCGGCCGACCGGCCGCCTTCTGCTCGACGCCCCCCGACTTCCGCCCGGATTTGCGGCGATTTTTATCTAAAAAACGGTCGGCGATTCTCACGACTCGCCGTTTCGAACAAAAGACTCCCCGCTCGGCTGCCGCTTGCCGAAATGAAAACCCAATTGAGAAACCGGCCGCCTTCTTTTCGCCTTCCGAAGTCCGCCCGACGGCCGTCCCCCGAGTGATTACTTCACGCTGAGCTGAGCGAAAGGGAAGCCGCCGGCCGCTCTAAACGCGCATTCGGAGAACGGAAGGGCGAGTAGGAGGGGGATTTCGAAAGGAAAGACTAGCTGCTTTTATTTTGTGTTGATCGTAGCCAATTACCTTCCTTCCATCCTTGCTACTTCCTGCCTCCTCCAACGAACAGATCGAACGGATCGGTTTTCGGTTGGGCTGATTGGGCGGACGGCAGCTGCCCGTTGGGGCCACCGGGCCGAGCGGATCGGCGGGGCGGTCGGGCGCCAAATCGGGGGGATTAGCCGCCCGCCCGTCCGCGAAGCCCCGATCCACGCCCGAACGGATGGCGGGCGGGCGGTCTTGATCCGCGCGCCGTCCATTTGCTCCGTCCATTGGGTTGATTTCAGCTGGAGCGGAAGCGAATTCGCCGGCCGCCCTCAAATCGCTTAATTGCGGAGGTTTGGAGGCCGATCGGAGTGTTCCGGCCGGCCGGTCGGCACCTGATCCCGAGCGGGCGGGCGGCGCCCAAACGAGCGGCAGGTGCGAACGAGGCGGCGGCGGCTTCCGTGCGCGCGCAAAGACGCGTGTTCTGTCTAATGAACTGCGATCTCAGTCCTCCTTCTTTCCTGTCTGCCCACTGCCTTCTTTCTCCGCTTGAGTTCGTCCTCGCTCCGTTCGCTGGAGGCGATTCGATTAGCCGCCGAACTCCCGAATTGTGTCACCGTTTGGGGCGTTCGTTTGCAGCGGCATCCTCTCGCCGTCCGTTTCAACCGCCGATTACTCACCTCCCGGTCGGTGGACAAAAGACGGCGGGCGGCGGCTGACCTCATTTCTCCTCCCATTCGCCCTTCCGCCTTCTCTTCGCTCACTCGATTTGAGTTCGTGAATGGACGAGCGGGGCGGCGGGTAAAACGGGATGACTCCTCTCATTCGGTTGCTTTCAATCTTCTGCCGACGATGAAAAGGGATGAGGAACGAGGCCGAACTGACTGCCGGACGAGCCAAAGGAACCTCTCGCTTGTGGCATCCCTCGTTTCGTTCTGCTCGCTGTCTAATTGAAGACTGCCTTCTTGCTGCCCTCCGTGCCCTTTTGTTCGTCATGTCGGGGATTATTCGGGGTTGTTCGCAGAAGTCGCGGACAAAAAGACGGCGCAACACGAGTAAAAAGAAGGCGGGCGGGAAGGCGGGAGAAGATTGTGGATGAAATGGGATTTGAATTCGGGTTTCCGTTTCGCTCATCCGCCCGCCCGTCCGCCCGTCTGCTTCGATCGAAATTCCAATTCAATTCACTTCTTTTTCTTCTCGTCGACTTCAACTCGCTTCTTTCGGTGCTTGAACGAGGGAATGCCCTCGAACTCTCCCCGTTCTGTTCGTTCTTCTTCGATGGTTCCAAACTCATCAACAAAGAAGAAAGAAGGGGGAGGAACGAAGGAGCGAATGAAAAGCGGCCACTTCTCGCGAACTTCCGCTTTTTACTCGCCGTTGCGTAATCGGCGGCATTTGTGGCCACGTGCCGTTTGACGAACGTGAACGACGGCGACGACAAAAGCGAAGAGCGGGGAGGGAATCCACTTGTTTTGCTCACGGCCGACTAATTCGATTGCTTCTTTCTGTTGCGGCAACATTCGCTGGAACGAACCTGCCCGCTTCTTCTCTCCCGCTCTTCGCCGTCCGTCCGTATGCTTCGAATCGCGAATTCGAGCCCCAATTTTGATGAATTCAACGGCCGCCGACCCACTCGCCCGCCCGCCGCCGCTTCTTCGCGAATCCAATTGGCTCGGCGGTCGGCCCAACGGTCGAGCGAGCGGTTTGGTTCAAAGTGGCCGCGCGAGAACGAAAAGTGAGCAGTCGGCGGCCGGCCGGAAGGTCTAAAATTTCCACTTTCACTTTGCGCAATTTCCGTTTGGAGCCGCCGGGCGGACGCTCGTTCGCTCGTGGGAACGCGCGTTCGCTCGGCCGGCGGCGTGTTCGTGGCTCCTGGGCAGACGGCCGAGTGACCGCTGCTCGTGATCCCAACTCCTAGCCTCGTCCATTCACTTCCGATTAGTCCCCATCGGCACTCCGGCGAGCCGCGGCGGGCGTCAAACCCAATTGGCGGGCGGCGCGCGGCGGGCGAAGTTGCGCGGCGACGACGCGAATTCCCGACGGCCACGTGCCGCCTGGAGGGCCATCTTCGTGTACTCATCATCCCGCCCGTCCTTCCGCTCGCCCGCCCGCCCGCCTGCCCGCCCGTCCGGTCGCATTGTTCGTGCGGGAATTTGCATAATGGGCGCCGTCGTCGGCCATCGAGCCGCGCGCGCCAACCGCCGTGGGAGTCGCGCTTCCGGTCGCCGCTTCCCGCTTTTCGTACCTTCGGCTTCCGGCGCGATGCTCGTGTCTCGTTGGCACTTGAACACGCGTACAATCCTCCTCGTTTCAGTTGGCCGCCGCGATGTTCGTCCGCCTCCTGCTCGTCTCCTTTGCGTTCGTCCTCCTGATCTCCGCGAGCCATGCGGCGCCCCGTTCGGACGACGAGTACAACGAGAATGCGTACGACGACGAGCCGGCCCGACGCCAAGCGTACTCCTTCGATCCGAACGTCTACAACCCGTCCGCTCGCGACTTCACCGAGCGCTGCATGCGAATGGCCCAGTACTCGGGTTTGTTCTCTAGGAATCTCATTTACACCCCGCTTCTTGCAGGACCGCGTTCGTGCGACGTCTTCAACCTGTGCTGCTCGGAGGACAACGTTCTCAACAAGTGGGTGCTTTCTTTCGATACAGAAGCACCGCATTTGATTGCAGACTGAACGGCGACAAGTGCCAAGTGGCCGATCCGACCAACGGCTGCAACCTCGACACTTCCGGCAACCAAGTCCAGTGGAGCCAATGCCGAGGCTTCAATTGCACGGACGAAGTAACCACAACAACTACTACGACCCAACGGCCCACGTCCAAGGCGCCTCCGCTCATTCGTGAGTCTTCTTTCCGACTTTTTGCCTCGAACTTCTCGACTAACTTGTCCGCCTTCCCTCCAAACAAACGAGTGCTTTTTTGAGTGAAACAATCGAACGAGTGCTCAATCCACGTGTTTAAGTGATTTGCGGACAAGTTAGTCGGAAGCCATCGGAGTTCGTTGGAGGTCACCCGCTCTTTGTTGCAATCAATCCAACGGTTTCTTTTCAGCGGCCTCCGCTCTGCTGCTCGCCCTTCCGCTGCTCTTCTGGACGCGCTAATCGACGGAAGACGTTCGCCGTTCGCTCGCCGCTCAACCGACTCCTCAAATTTGCCCTTCTTTTCCTAAGCGTTCACTTCTATTTACCCACAAGGAGATTTTCGTTGTTTCTTACTCAATTCAATCCACTTTGTTCTTTTGATTGCTGTGTTCACTCACTCACTCCTCTCCCTCGTCCACTTCGCTCTTGGATTCTCTCGTTTCTCATCTCGCATCCCGGCGCCTCTCTTTCGTTCGTTCGTTCGAACTCTTCTTCCTCGTTCTATTCGACCACTTCCGCTCGCTCGCTCGTGCAATGGAATACTCACTTCTTTTTCGTAGAGCCGCTTTCGTCCTGTAAGTATTGTTGGTGACTGTTGGCAGGATATCATCGGTTTCTTTCGTCTGGCCACTAATAAACGTTCTTTATCCACGGAGTACATCTGCTTGTCGGCATTCGGGGGCACCCAACGAGAGGGCGGCGATTAAACCGGCGGGTAGGGCGGAATGCCGACGGCCGCCGCCGCAACGGCCGACAGCTTCGAGTGGGCTGCCGGAGAGGCGGCGGGAGCGGCCGACGTAGGGGCTGAAAGGTAATTGGAGGCGGCAGCGGTCATTCCGTTCTGCTGCTGCTGGAACTCCTCGTACGCCATCCAGGGCACGTGGAAGCCGGGCGAGTAGAGCGAGAAGTCCAGCGGGACGAGCGACTAAACGAACACTCCAACCCTCATCGTCTACCGTACTCCTCAGCCCACCTTCAAGGACTGCGGATTGACCGCCGAGGGCGCGCCCACCGCGATCCCGGCCGCCCCCAACGAGGCCGATAGGTCGGACGGGACGGGAGTGGCGGCGGCGGCGAGGAGGCCGAGCGGGTGGTCTCCCTCCTCCGAGGACGCGTAGTTCGGCATGCCGCCGTTCGGGAAGCCCTCCCTGCAAGCGGGGACGCGTAATTGGATTAACGCCCGTGCAATGCGAGACGATTGGATTCGAGAGGGTGCTTGTTTGATCAACAGAACGAGGGACTCACTTCGATCCGGCCGCCCGATCGCGTTGCCTTCGGTTCTTGAACCAATTCGAGACCTAAACACCGGATTACAGAAGAAAGAATGGGATGAACGCACTTGAGTAACGGTGAGATTTGTCTTGTCGGCGAGCTCCTTTTTTTCTTTCGGAGACGGGTAAGGATTCCGCTTGTACGCGTCCCGGAGCACCACTCGCGACTTCTCCTGCAGCTCAATCGTTTCATCGTCACGGTTGATCAAAAGAACGAACCCGAAAGCAGTAACTCGTCTCCTCGCCGTCCCAAATCGTGCGCGGCAGCGGGAATTTGCGGCGAATTCGGTACTTGCCGACGGCGCCCAGCTCTCGTCCGCGAATCTTTTCGGCCTAAAGTCTCCGCATTCAAGAAAGGAACAAACAATAGAGAGAAGGGACCTCAATGTAGTGCGCCTTCATCCACAAATTCTGAAGCTCCTGGTGGTAGTCGGGCGAGAAGTGGTTAGACTGGAGCAGGTGGTACAACTCCTGAACATCCCGTCCATTAGACACAAGCAAATCAATCAGTTCACCTTAAAGTTCTGTCGATGGAATGCGATCACCGCTTGGGAGATCAGAACCTGCTCGTTGCTCTGGTAGTCGGCTTTGTCGGGCACCGACCAGATGAACGTCGACTAAACGAAGGCTGTGATCTGCTGCTTCCCTTGAACTCACGAGTGCGTCCATGTCGCCGCCGTTCTGCAGGACCTGACAGATGACGCCGACCTGCTCGTTGTTGAACACGAAGTCCGTTTGAGCGCCCCCACCAGCGATCATCAGGCCATTGCTGCAGGAAGAAGCGATGAATGAAGAAGACAACACGCTTGATCACCTTCCGCCATCCAACGGAACCCCGCCGAGAACGGCGGTCGGGAGGGCGAAGCTCGTGGACGGAAAGGAGGACCGGAGGAAGTTTTGGTAGTACGAGTCGTCGACCACGGCGGCCGTTGCAGCCGCGGCGGCGGGATTCGGAGGTTCTTGCGAGAAGCAGGGGTACATCTTGAAGGTGGAGCTGCAATCTTTTTCTCATTCTTTTGTTTCGTTCGACGTTGATTGTGTGGTTGCTATCACGCATCGATGTTGCACGCTCTCGTCATTCGCGAACGAACGCGCGTCCCGACCCGAAAGCGTTCCGCCGAAGGGGGCGGGCGGGCGGCTTGGATTTCGCGAGCAGATCACCCCAATCGGCCATCGGATACACGCGGTTTCGAATTTGCCCAAACAAAACGCGACTTGAAAAACGAAACGTCGAGACGAGCGGGGCGGATGCGAAAGGTAATTCCCGTACAAGAACAAGCCGCGAAAAGGTCTCAATATCACTTGAAATGCGAAGACTCCGACCGTTGCGCTCCGTCCATCAGTCGGTGGGGGGCAGAGCGGGCGAGCGGGCGGGAGATAACCTGAGACGAATTGGTTTCCTTTACGGTCGGGGAGAATCCACGTGCAGCGAGCGAACGGATCCGCCGATTGGTTTTCAGTTCGGCGGCTCGATTCGGCCCGGCGGGGATCAAATTGGAGACGGGCGGCCGGCGGGAAGCACGGCGAGGGGCGGATTGTTGGTATCGATTTTCCCGCCGACTGTTAACCGGAAACCTTTCCCGGACGCTCCGCCCGCCAACTCCTGAATTTTGATCAGCCCTCCCCTCCGCATTACGGCGACGGAAATCGAGAGCCTATCGGTCGGCCGGCGGGCATCCCACAGGTTGGAATGAGTGGCGGCCGGCCGTCGGAATTCGCGAATCGACGGCCGCCGGTTGGCCGGTGGGAAGACGGGCGGCCGGGCGGACGGACGGCAAACGGCGGGGCGTATCGAATGATCCGCGGATGTGCGCGCTTCGTCCGTGGCCTCCGGCTGCTCGTCGTGTTTGCGGGCGGCTAAATGCGCTTCCTTCCGCCCGCCGCCGCCGCTCCCCGCCGGCCGGCCGCCCGCCTTCTCACGCGATCGGAAACACCGTAACCGAATACCTCCGATGTGCGGGCTGGAATTTCATCTCTTCGGCCGCTCTGTCGGTTGGACGAGCGAGTGCCGTCGGCTGTTTACCTTCGGGGCGCCGCGGGCAGTCCGTTTGGTTCGGCCGGGCGGTTCGGCGGCGGCAGGTGGGCGCGAGGTGGCCGCGGAATTCCCGTTTGTTCGATTCAATTAACTCGAATTGGTTCCTTCTTGTTTGCGCACTCGACTCGTTTGCCGATCGTATGGCGCTCGGAAGTGACAACGACTGCAATCGAGTGATCCCATGAACTGCTTTCTAGTCATCCACCGGCAGTTGGCTTTTCGAAATCCTCCGTCCTATTCCTGCCTGCAAACTTTCGTGTTTGCCCGCCCGTCCGGCAGTCCATTAGCGCCCGCTGCCGCCCTTCTGTTTGCTTTTTCGTCGCCTTCGGTTGTTTCGTGGACTTCTTTCCGAGCGACCGTAATCCTGCACACACCCACTTCCATTCTACAGTCTTTTATTCGTGCATTCATTGTCACAAAAGAATAAGCTAACAGCTGCTTCTTCTTTCTGTTCGCTCAAAATCGACACCGTTTCGGGGCCAACTGTTCGATCACCTTGCCGAACTGCGCGTCCAGCAGTGCGGACTGAAAAGAAGGTGGATTGCTCAGAGGAATCGCCCATCAATTTCGAACCTTCGAATCGGATGCGATCAGCCGCAGTTGCTCCAAATCGGGCGGGAAGTTCGGGTCCTCAATTCCGATCGCAAACACGTGCACTCGCTCTCGATTCAACTCTTCGGCCACTTCCGTCGGGTCGTCCTGCGAGTGGCCGTCCGTGAACACGAGCATTTGGCGCTGGACTTCGTTCCGCTCGCGCCCGCCGAACTTTCGCTCGAATTCGCGCAGCGCAAATCGCATCGCTTCGGCCGTCCGCGTCGTGCCGCCCATCGGCTGGACGTTTTCCACGTCTGAACGTTCGCTTGCTTTCAGCTCCGCACTCGATTGGACGCACCTTTCAACAAGGAGGATTGGTTGGAGTGTTTGTTCAAATGGAACAGCGACTCCGTTCGTTTCGGCCCCGAATAGCGAATGAGAGCGAAACGGGCGGCGTTCTCGCCCACTTCGCTCTGTCGAATCAAATCCGAGGTGAGCTCCTGGTAGCGCTTCAGGTTGCCGGCCGAGTTCGACGACAAATCGAACAGGACGACGACGTCGAATTGGCAGCCTGATTGAGGGATTGGACGATCGATCGGAGACGAAAGAACCCACCGGTCTTCTTCGGTTTGGCGGTGGTCGTCGGAGTGGTGGGCGGTGAGGACGGGGTGGTCGGCCGAGTGGTCGTGCTCTTCGGTCGGCGGGTGGCCGTCGACGGGAAGCGAACGCTCACGGGCACCGTCACCGGCCGCAAATTCACGACCGTCGACGCCTTTTCTTCGCTGCAACCAGCTCTTCAGCTCCTTCCGTTCGCTCGTGGACTCACTCGCTGACGGCCGCTTGAGCGGAGACGTTTGGCGACAAGCGGGGCAGCGGCTTTCGGCGGAGTTCGTTCGCCGAGCGGATTTGGCAGCGGGTGAACGGCGAGGCGATCAGGCGGAGTTCGTCCCGATTGCCGCCCGTCTCCACTTCGTTTTCTTTAAAGGCCAGCGACGTTCGAATCCTGCAAAGAAGAAAAAGTTAAGGTTTAATGGAAAGAATGAATGAACCGCTCGGCCTTCTTCGAAACGATCAGGACGTAAACGTAGTGCCGTTTGCGCACGAAATCCGCGAACAGGCCAAACTTTTCGGGGTTCGTGTTGAAGGCGGAGGCTCCCTCGTCGTCCAGCAGGATGACGACGAGCGCGGTGTTCATTCGGCGGTGAGCGGCCGCCAGTCGGACCGCCCGCTCCAGCCGCGCCTCCAATCCTTTCGAGGAGGAGCTCAACGCACTCGGCTCCCATTCGTGGACAGCTTCCAGGTACTCCGATTGGGTCTGAACGAACGAACGAGCGAGTGAATAAGCAACGACTGGGCACAAGGCACCTTGATGCGATCGAAGTATATCGTTTCCTCTTCCTCATCGGTTCCGGTGATCAACGCCACTCGATGGATTCCGGCGTCCAGTTCAAATTGGTTCGACAGGCTTGCCGCCAGGTCACGAGTCTAAACACACAAAAGGGAATGGAAAGCCTAGCAATGAACAAACCGCCTCGGCACTTCTCGCCGTGCTCCCGCCATTCAGCAGGACCACGAAGTCGCTGCAAGCACTAGCCCGAAGGACAAAGAACGAGGAAAGCAGGAGAATCCAAGTGTTCATCGCCCTCATTCGAAACAAACTGATGCTCTTCGCAAAGGGCATCCGAGAAAGCAAAAGAAACAACCGGCTTCTTCGCGCGAGAGCGGCGGCGAATCCGCCCGCTTGCTCCCGTCCGGTTTGCCGCCGCCTTTCGCCGTCCGCAGTTGTTTTTGCACGAAGCGATGAGATGACACGAATTTATTTTGACTTCGATTAATAAGAAAGAAGAGAACGAGTGAGATCAACGAGACGAACGGAAGGAACACGTGTGCTCACGATCAGCCACAACTCTCCGTCGAGTTGGTCGCCTTCGCCTGCTGGCACAACCAGAAACGCGCCGAAGCCGCCCACGGGTTCGGCACGAGGTCCACGCCCTCCGCGTTCAAGCTCAAGACCGACGGGGTCGTGCCGAGAGCGTTGAATTCGGGCCACTCCAACGCGTCCGCTCTCGTTTCGTTGTTCGAGAGGTTCGGGTCACTAAACGAACGAAGGTTGATTGATTCTCTTGATCGCAAGAGTCACCTCCACTGAACGAAGTTCACAACCGAATCGATCATGTACTTCCGCAATCCCACGTCCTGCTCGGGCACCTTCTTTAAGAGGAGGTGCTCCAGGCAGGGCGTCAGGCGGCGGGCCATCGGTCGGACCTCAAAACAATGATCGTTCGTTAGAGAATGGATGGAAGAACGAACTCTGTCGTAGTCCATTCGGCTCAAATTGGTCTGCAGATCGAAAGCAAACACACGCTCCGTTCCGTTGAGGGCGTTCGCCTCGGAGATCCCGATCGCTTCGAGGACGAGCGGCCCCACTTCCGCGAAATCCCGCCGGATTGCCCTCGTCGCGGCCCGCACGTTCGGAAGTCCGGCGAAACGCTGCGCGCTAGTGCTCGACGAAAGCGTTCGGATCGGCCGTCCGGTTGAAGTCGGGCGTCCGCTGGAGCGTCGCGCGCAGCTTTTGGACCACGCGGGGGTTGCGTTCGGTGAGCGGCGGGTCGGGCGCGTGGCACGTGCCGAGCATCACGTTCATCGGCGGGATGGCGGCGTCCCGAACGGCCGTCGAGTCGAGCGGCCATTTGACGAACCCGCCCCGCATTTTCATCTCCGCTCGCAGGATGGCCTGCGCAAAGAAGTGAACCAGATCGAGGGAGGAACTCACGGGTCTCCTCGTTCGCCGCAAGCACGCCATCACCTGCCCGAACTGCCGCTTGCTCATCCGTTCGAAGTCGTCGGTCGGCCGCGAGCACGCGAGGAGGTTCGAGAAGCGGCGAGACTGTTGGACCAAAAGGTCGCGAGTCGACGGAAACAATTGCGGCGACTCCAGCGCCCCGTCCACGAGGATCATGTTCGAGAAGAGGTCTAAGCAACGATAGTGAAATGGGGGGTGCTTTAAACGACTCACGTTTCACTTGAGGCACACGACTCAAGTAGGACAGAATGCGGGCCTAAACACTCACTCCTTTAAATCAGCTCACACATTTCCTCTGTCTACGCCGTTCTTCGACCCCATGACAGTCACTCGCGAGTTGTCGCCGAAGAACTTCTCGATGTTCTCGTGCACCCACTCGATGGCCGCGCGCACGTCCAAAACGCCGAGATTCGGCTTCAGAATCCGCTCGCCAAGGGTGAATTGGCCTGAAGATCAAGAGAAAAAAGAACGGAGTGCAATGGAACTTACTGAAAACATCCTGCCGGTAGTGCACAGAAACGACGACCATCCCGCGACAAGCGAGGTTGTTGATCACGTGCAGCGGGTCCAAATTGGCCGAACTCTCCGAATCGGGCTCCCCCTCGGGCACGTAGACGAGGACGGGCAGGAAGACGCCACGCTGAACCAAGAAGGAATCGATTCATTGATTGATTGAACGAAAGATACCATTGCGTCTCCACAACGATAAATGTTGAGCTTCAAGCACTCCTCGGCTCCTCTCGAGAAGTAGGCGGAAGGACATTCGCGCGGCCAAACGGTCGCCGTCTCGTTCATGAACAAATCGACTCGCTCGGCCGCCTACAAGCCGCTCATTACTCCGTCAGTCCAATGAAGAACGAACCGAGAAGCGGAAGGCCTCGGCGTACGGCAGACCGCTGAAGTAGAAGCCGTCCGTGATCGTCAGCTTCCGCCCGAGGAATTCGTAGCGGCCGTCGGGACTGCGGAAAGCGAACGTGGCGGAGGACTCGGTCGAGTGCGTTTGGAAGAACACAAAGCCGACGACGAACAGAAGGCCCAGTACGAAGAGGAGGGCTGAAAGACGCAATGAGTTGTTTTGGATTGAGGGTTTATGAAGTTGCAATAAACTCGTGCAGATTTTGTTTTAGCCCATGTGCCGTCCGTGCGTGCGGTCGCCGTGATCGAAATTGGATTTGACATCGAGATCCCGTTCGGGGCGCGTAATTTTACGCCTATTCCGACGGTTTTCTTTGTTCCCGCCGCCCGCCCGCCGATCTCGCTGCTTTCCGTCGGGAACGCGCGCTCAAACCGGCTGCCCGCCCGCCGTCCATTCGGCGGTCATCCCGACCGACCTGCGGGCGGACGGGCGGGTCGAAAGCGAAACGTTGCGATCGGAGCGGTCGGGCGGAAGGTCGGCGGAAAACGAGCCGCCGCTCCGCCAAACGAGAAGCCGAGCGGGCGAAATGAAGTCGGTGATCAGGACTCATTTCGCAAAAAACAAGAGACCACCCACATGTTTACGAGCAATCAACAAGAGATGGAAAGAAAGTGCCCACCGAACAGAAGGAATCTCCACGACTTCCACTTCGACTTGGCCGGCGGTGGCGAAGGAGGCGCTTCTTTTTCCATCGTGCACGCTACAAGCGACAACTGCGTGAACAAAAGCCCACGCAGGAAACGAATGTTTGTAGCTCGAAACTCTACCAATCACAACACGAAACTTGGATCAATAAACAGACACAAGCAAGGTCAACGCCTCAACGAATCTCTTCATTCAACCCGAACAAACTCAACACTAAACGGAGACCGGCCCGAGTTGCATGAAAGAAACTGACAATCAGAAGAAGAGAAAAAGACGAGGAGGGAAAGACGCAATCAGTGATCCTCCTCGCCGTCGATTGATGTAATCGTGTTACACGAACGAAGCAGAGGCGACTTGATTGGAGGCGCGGGATCCTCCGCCTCTCGGCGATCAAAAGTCGGCAAAAGAACAAAGCGGAGGCGGATGAAGTGATCGCCGCTCCGCCGCCCGAACAAACCGAGTGGATTGTTCGTGAATAAAAAGACGAGGAGGCGGGCGCGCGGGATGAGCATCACGTAGCGGCGCCCGCCGTCTAATCACCCGCCCGCCCGCCGCCGGCATCCCTTCCTCTCTCCTTCCTTCTCGTCTTCTTCTTCACGTCCGTCGGCGTGGATCCCGAACGAATCGAACGGGATCCCGCCGTTTTAACGAGCGAACGAAAAAGTGTTGTGTTAAAACCGACAGTCGAATACAAGAAGGCACAATGCAGAGGAGAAAGGAGGTCGGCGGAAGGAAGAAATTATTGTGTTCTCTGGGAGCGAATCGACTTCCCACTCATTGCGCCCTCTTTTTACTCACTCCTCGTCGGGAGCGAGGGCGGAAGTCCGTCGAGCGAGATCGGCTAATGGGGCGCCAATTCTCCCTTCCTCGCCCGCTCCTCTCGCTTCTTCTCGTTGTTCCGTTGGAAGCAAATTGCCTCTTCCTCCCGCTCGCCGGCGGCATCCTCCGCTTCGTCTGCCCGCCGCGAGCTCCCGCCTTTTGTAGCGAATTGGTTGCGATCAGAAGGAAGTGCAGAGAAGCGCGTGATCCACTGCGTGATCTCCGGCGTATATCTTCTTCAACGGATTCAATCGCCTTCCTTCGAAATAAGCAAGAAGATTCGTTAGTGGGAAAGAGAGTTCGATCGAGTAAGCAAGCAGCAATGATCACCCGCTCGATTGCTCAGACTACGGACCCCCGTTGCGCAAATTTCGTCGTCTGTTCGCCTCCCATCGCTTCGATTTTGGTCCGCAAGCGGAGGGGATTGCGAAAGAAGTGGGCGAGCGGTGATCAACAGACTACCGCGTAGTTTGTGCACTGGGGACGCCGAGCGGAAGGCGGGTGTTTTTAGTCGAGCAGACCGCCGTCTTCCTTCGCCGTCGCCCGCGTGTTCACTCGGAAAGGAGTGATTGCTGGTGCGGAAATGAGTTTCCTGCCACTGCTTTTCTTGCTTTTCCTTCTCGTACCAACCGATTGCTACAAGATTCTCGTCTACTCGCCGTCCATCTCGCGATCTCACTTTGATTTCGAACGCCCGACTCGCCGACGTTCTTGCCGAGGATGGCCACGACGTCACTCTCCTCCAATTAGGTTCGTCCATCAAGGGAAGAAAGTGAGAGGAATGGCCGGTGCTTGCAGACTTCGGCCCCGACTATGAACAGAAATTCTCGAAGAGCGCGCGGCTGTGGGCGGAGACATTCGAGTGGCCCGCGCGGTACACGGCCTTCCGCCCGGCCGCGTTCGCCAAGAAGATCTTTTCGGAAGGTTCCTTGATCTCCGACTATTGGCAAATGATCGGTTGGCAGGACCGCTTTATGGATGCGTGCGAACGTTCGTTTCTTCTCGTTGCTGGGGTTCACTAGTCGTTTCCAGACATCATTGCGTCGAATGAGCTCGTGAAGAAGGTTAAGGACGAGAAGTTCGACGTCTACATCGGCGAGCAGTTGGACCTTTGCGGCAGCGGGCTGAGCCACGCCCTCGGTATCCCGATTCACGTCATGATGCATTCGTAAGACCAATTGGACGACCTTCGTTCATTTCCACTGCTTCCAGCTGCCCGCTGATGCAACACGTGGCTTCGTTCGCCGGCCTGCCGATGCCTCTCGAGCTCGGTCCCAGCCATGGGATACGGTGGAATTACCGATCGAATGACGATGAGCGACCGGCTGAAGAACGCGGTCTACGCGTTTTTTGAGTTCGGCTTTCATCAGCTGGGTGCCTACCGGACGACGCGAGTTTTCCGCAAGCACTACGGGTTCGTTTGAAGAAGAGGGACTGAAGTGTATGCATTTCGTTTAGAGCGGACTTCCCGCACGTCGGCAAGATCGTCGGCGACTCGCCGCTCATTTTCGTGAATGTGGAAGAGTTCGTGGACATGCCCCGCCCCACCTACCAGAACTTTGTGTACATCGGCGGCCTCGGCTTGCACGACACGAAGAACCTCTCGCTGGGCGAGTTCGAAGCGGAGATGCAGAAGGGCGAGAAAGGAGTTGTCTACTTCTCGTTCGGTTCGGTCGTCCCAACTGTCTTCTTCCCCGAGCCGCTGATCGAGAACGTCGTGAAGACGATGAAGAGCCTCCCCGACTACCATTTCGTCGTGAAGGTCGACAAGAACGACACGGCGAGTGCACACTCGAAAGAAGACCTGCGGATAACCGGCCCGTTTCAGAAAATGCGCGAAGCAACGAAGAACCTCTCGAACGTGTTCCTCACGTCCTGGGCCCCACAGCCGGCGATCTTGAGTGCGTTAACAAACAGCAGACAATCGACGGCTTTTCGTTTCAGATCACCCGCGGCTCCAACTTTTCTGCACGCACGGCGGATACAATTCGATCGTCGAGAGCGCTCGTTTCGGCGTCCCGCTCGCGCTCGTCGGCTTCTTCGGCGACCAACCGCTCAATGCGATGACCGTCGAGCGCAATGGCTGGGGCCTGAGCATCCCGAAAGGCGCCCTGCTGCGGCCGTCCGACGAGTTCGAGACGAAAGTGAAGCGAATCCTCGCCGATCCCTCGTTCAAGACGGCCGCCAAGCGAACCCAACGGTTGATCACGACCAAGCCGATGAGCGCCGAGCAGCGAGTGGTCGCGTACATGCGCTTCCTCGAGCAGAACGGCGGCCGGCTGCCCGAACTCCAGTCCGAGGGCCGCAATCTTTCCTTTGTGGAGTTCTACAACCTCGATCTCCTGCTTCTCGCCGCCGCCTCTTCACTGGCCTGCTTGCCGCTTTCGTCTTCTCTTCGTTCCGCCTTCTCTTCCGACTGGTCGGCAGTCGAAAGCCGAAGGTCAAGACTTCTTAAGCGTTTGTTGACTTTTGCCTCTGAATAAACCGTTAGAAACCGAAGATTCGGATTCGTTAGTTCTTGAGTAAAATGTAGTTGCGGTGGTCAAAATCTAACGAGAAATCCATTTCAAAGGTCGGCAGTTGTGTTGAAAGAAAACGAGGGCGTCTTCAACTTTCGAAAACGCGGCGAAGGTCATACAGACAACGAAAACGGTAGTCTCTTGGCCGCGGATTGTGGCGGTCGAGATCTTTGGACAAGGGTCCAGTTTATTCACATCATGGGAACGGAATGACTAATCGAAACAATAACTGAAGACACAAATAGAAAGGACTAATACTTTGTGACGCCAATCGGTTTGTCCCACGCGAGTTCCAGATTGCGGAAATGCTCCTGCTGGAGGTCGGGCTCGGCGCCCACCGACGACACGCGGGAGGAGACGGTCGAGAGTCCGAACAGACTCTTCATGTCGTCGACGACCGCTTTCTTCACGGGTTTGAAGCGGACCAGCACGAGGTACGTCGAGTATCCGTTGTAGACAGCACCGAGCAAGTAGAGCACGTTCACGTGAACCATCACGCTGTCGGAAGTCATCGGCATCTTCCGCAACAAAGTGGTAGTAAACCCAGAAGTTCTGTGAGACGACCCCGCCGAGGACCGCGAAGCCGTAGGCGATAACGATCGGCCGGAGAACGTTCATGATCTGGCAGGTCTGCTTGATGAGGACGCTCTCGTTCAAGCTCGACGAAACGTAGTAGTTCTTGCGAGAGAAGGCGGTCAGTCGGCGAAGTTCCTGCAAGCGAGCAAACAATGAATCTTCCGTCTCATCATTTGGCGTCTACTCACGTAAACCCCAAAGAAATACAAGCCGATTGCGAGGCAGAGAGCGGACAGCAGAGTGGGCGCGTACGAGTCGATGCCGAAAGTCATTTGGAGGCGGTCGTCCATCGAAACCGAGCGGTCCGTGAAGCAGAAGATAGCCACACACTTGGCCGCCGTGAAGGCGAACCAAACGGCCGCACACACTCGCAGCAACCACTTGGCGTCCGCCGCACCGCGCGCCTCGTAGACGTGGCGGTGGCGCATGGAAATCCGCCTCTCCAGTCCGATCAGCAGGTACTTCGAAGATGCGAAGTAGACGAACACGTTCTCGACGAACGTGGTCGCGTAGAAGACGACCGCTTCCACGTGCTGCCCGTCGTCCCACGAGTAGAGGCGTTTGGGCACGAACTGGAGCAGCGGGTGGGCGAACGTGCAGACGGCCATCGCCAAGTGCGAAGCGATGAGCACCCGCCGGAAGCCCGGATGGAACGAAGAAATGCGAGAGAACTTCATCGAGAAGTAGACGTTGAAGAAGAAGCACGTGGTCGATATCGCCATCTCGAGGCAACGCTGCGCGTAGATCACCGCGCTCAGGCTGAAGAGCGATTCGGACGAGCTCATGGCCACCCGACTGCAAACAAACAAGAAACTGTAATCGCGTGAGGTCTACGGATGAAAGCGACAAATACACGAGAATCGACGGTAAACAAATCGCGACAAATCTCGAATCGAAAGCGTGAATTGAAGAGGAGGGGCCAATTATCGTTAGTGGAGGACAAAGCGGCGAACGGAGTCGAGAGATCCCCCGCTTCTCCGTTTTGTAGCTGACCGGCCTCGGATTTGTAGCCAGGCTGGTCGCGATGGCAGCGGAAATCACAGAACACCCAGGCGTTGAAAGAAGGAAAAGTCAGAAAGAGTTCCACACAAAAATCAACAGACACGACAAGACGGGAATTGTTCGAACTCTGCGGAATGAACGAAATCCGAGGCCGACCAACTCGTGGGTCGTCCGACCGATTTTCCCGCGCCTTTCCGAACGTTAGACGGTCGAAATTCGTCGGAAGGCGGGCGTCCATGAGAGCGGGAGTCTCGCCCGTCCGAACGGTTCTTCGGCGCGCACCTCGCCCGCCCGTTTGACGTCCGGGCGGCCGGTTGGCGCGTGGGAAGGTCGGGAGAATCGGGTGTTGTCAACAGAAGACTCGTGTTTTGTGCCGTTTAATTGAATGTTGTGTGCGTAAATGACGATTGAGAAACACCCGCCGTGATCCGAACAGCAGACCAATTACGTCCGTGTGTTTGCGAACACTTCGGTCGTTAAGGCCAGAATGAAATGCGCAAAGAACGAGAATGTTTGCTTCTCACAGCACATCTTTGTGATTTCTTCTCACGATTACCATTGATTCAATCAGCGGCCGTCTGTGGTCGCCGCGAAATGCAAATGAAACGAACAAAATCCCCGCTACCAATCTTGCTTTCTTGTCAAGCACTCAGTTCGAATCGCATTCTTGCCGACCACATTTTTGAACGACCATGTTTTCGAAAGTGTTTTACGGTGGACTGCTCATGTGTCTTCTCGTGGTTTCTCTCTTTTCCCTCACTCGTTCCGGAGCGAGGCACGCAAAACAACTACCAAAAAGCCCAAAATGATCTTGAAGTGCTTCACGTGGTACAAATGGAGTGACAAGCGCATTCCAAACTTCGTACCTATTAATTGTACAACAGGCGTTTGTTTCGCCTACTATCACAACCTCGGCAATGAATCGGTGAGATCAAGGGATCAAACGCAATGAGCGTGATTCTTCGTTTAGGCCGGACTTCAAAAAGTCTCTCAGGGATGCGCCATGGCGAACTTCAGTTGGCGCGATGATCCGCACGGCGGCCGCATGTGCGTGTGCCATCACAGAAGGTGCAACGAATTCAAGGATCAAACTACGCACGTGTGCAAGAAGAGGATTCATCATGCTGTTTGACCTCGAAATCAACTTTTCGCTTGTTTAGTGATGTTTATTACGATTAAATTCAATGCACAGCCGAACATATTGCCTCCAGTTTGTTTGAGGAGAACGGCGCGGGAGTTTAGTATCCTGAAAGAAGACGGTGAGTGACTGCTGGAAACTCGCAGACAAACCGGGAGCGGTGCGAGGCGGCGGGCAGTGGCTGCAGCCTCCGCTCTCTCCCGCGCTGCCGTCGTCGCCGTTTTGGCCTTGCGCGCCGGGCGTCTAAACCAGCGATTAGCGGGGAAAATGGGGCGGTGGCGGCATTAAGCGACCGCCTTATGAAAGAATACTTACGCCAGGCGCTCCGACCGGTCCAGCATCTCCCACCGGGCCTAAAGAAAGGTGAGAAGCGTTCTAAAAGAGAAATGACTCACCGGGAGGCCCCGCCAAACCCGCCTTTCCTGCGAGGCCGGGCCGTCCGCTGAAATGCAATCGTTACTCATTGAAACCGATAAGAAAGACACGTACGGAGGCCCCTGCTCTCCAATCGGCCCCGGCGGGCCTCTGGAACACGAACAATAAGCAACCGCTTTCAGCGTAAAAAAGGGAAGAAGCTTCTAACTATCGTCCCGATCAACTGCTCAATTCAAAGCACTCACGCGGGCCCAGCAACTCCAGGCACGTCTTGCACAACGCCGTCGGGTCCCTTGGCGCCTGAACGAAGCGATAAGAACGGTTATAATCGAGAAAAACGCACCCGGTTGGCCGTTGGCACCGCTCTCGCCTGCAGGCCCCGCGGGACCCTGAATCACAATGGGTCAACACAATTTAAAACAGAAAGAAGTTTACGGGAGGTCCAACTGCTCCAGGGATTCCTAATCAGACCACGATGAGAAGGCTGAACACGAAAGAACCCTACCGGGAGCGCCATCTTCTCCGTTCGGTCCCTTCAATACACGGGTAAGTCAAAAAACTCCTTTTAGGGCACTCACCGGATTGCCGCTCGGCCCCTTCTGGCCCGCCGGCCCCTGTGCAGATGAAGAAGTAAGAGCTTTTAAACTTGAATCCGAGCGCTTACGGCAGGTCCTTGCGGTCCCGGCTCGCAGTCGAAGCAGAACTCGGGCGCGTGGGCGGCGGTCTGCGGGGCGTCGTCGCCGTTCGGTCCGTTATTGCCCTGCACAACGCCGATTGATTAAATGAGAGCCGAGGTGAACTCACGGGAGCGCCGTCTTTGCCGTCGACTCCGTCATCGCCCGGCTAGAAAGAACGTTCACTGGAGAGAGGTCAACGGAAGCGAACCTCGCCGGGCGGTCCGGCCAATCCCACGCCGCAGCTGCACTGCTCTTCCGCGGCGGAAGAAGTTTGAGCGGCGGTTTCGGTCGAGCCGCTCGACGTCGCGGCGCCCTCGTAACCGGCGGCCGGCTGCGGGGCGGGCGGCGCGTTGGTGGCGGCGGCCGGAGCGCTCGAAGCGGGCGCGTCGTAGCCGCCGGCCGACTGGCGCACTTGCCGCTGCGTGTTCCCGCTGGCTTGTCCCGCGTAGATGGCCGGCCGCAGTTGGAAGGGGCGGGCGTCGACCGTGAAGTCGCCGCGAGTTCCGGTCGCTCGCTTCGAACTGAACAAAAGAGGGTCATTCACGCTCCTTCTTCCGCTTGCTGCTCACCGAATTCCGTGGAAGGCGGCCTGCGACGTCCACTCGTTGGCCAGGTTGCGGGTTTGGGTGGCGCAGAAATGCATCTCGTCTTCAAGCTGCATCTGCACGTACTGCAGGTAGGAATAGAGGCCGGGGATGAAGACAACGGCGAGAAGGGTGGTGATCGTGCTGCAACCAGTCGGTTGAACGAGAAGAAGCTCGTCGAGCAAACCTCAAAGTGATGGCCGTGAAGGCGAGTCGTCGGAACGACTGGGCCTCCCGCTCCAGCTCCTCCGTCTGCTTGCCCACCTTCTTGATCGCGAACACGTCCATTGCGCCGAGTGAACAGCCGCAATGACCGCATGCCCGCTTTTATACGCCGCCCGACCGCCGGTTCGTAACGTCGATCTCGGGGGAGGAGCGCATTTCGAGTTTCTTTTTGAAACGATCGCCTCCGGGGATCGAGCGGGCGGCTATTTGGGATTGCGCCGCTCGATTGGCGCCGCCGATCGCTCATAATCGCGCCCTTCCACGCCCGCTCGCCTGCGGCATCTCCGGGCGGGCGGACGTGCGAACGACGCCGAGCGAGCAGACAGCCGGGCGTTCTCTCGAGCAGCGTGTTCATTTGATACCCGAGAGCAGATCATTTGTGTTCATCTGCAACAACAACGAGGAGGGATGTGGTCGAGTGACCAACTGAAATCCAGATGCTCGCAAGCAGAAGTTTAGAAGAGATTTTCTTACCTCCCGACAGGTTTTTCGTCTTCTCGCCCACTTTGATGGACGACGGCGGTCGGATGTCGGTTGAACCGGATGTCCGCGAGGTGCGATGAGCAACAGACCGCCTCTTCTCTTCTTTTGTTGTTGCACAACCCACGCCCCCACCGGTGAGATGATTGAATCACTTGATGCAATCGAGATTGCGACGTTTTCTACACAGAAGTCCGATAAGAAATCTGCCCGGTCGAAGCTTTTTGTCAGCATTTGGAATGACGTGCGAGCACAACGTTCCTGCTCTCCGCCCGGCCCGAAAGCAAACAAACGAGCACGATGTGGCCGCGAACCCCGAACTGTAGGCCCCGAGACTGTCACGATTCCCATCAACAAAGAAGCGGAGAGGAGGAGGTGTTGGCTGCAATCAGGCCGCTTCCGTCATCCCCCGCCCAAAGTACACGCGACACACGCCCGCAACCTGCACGCTTGATAAACGCCGGCGGGAGCGACGACCGGAGAGAAAGCGGCGGAAGAGCGAAAGAGCCCTCGAATTTCGCCCGCTTGTTTCGGGGCCTCCTTTTCCGTCACGCGGCCGGCGGGTTCAATTGTTTGGCGCCCGTTTTCTTTCGTTTAATCGAAAGAATTCGCTCGTTTTCCGATGAACAACCCCGGAAAATTGGATCCGTTGCGGCGTTTGCTCGTCGCCCACGAAGTTCTGCTACCTGAAAGTGCAAGTGCGTTTTTTTCGTCAATTATTTAGTTTAAACTTTGTTTTTTTTAGTTGTGCCGGAGTTGCGGTTAGTTGGCGGAAAAGAAATCGAGAACCCGCTTCTTTTCAGCCGCCTTCTTTCCGACGCGCGGCCAACGAAAATCTGTCGACGAGATGCCAGAAACAAAACGACCTGCACGTCGAGTACGTTCAATTACCATTCATCCGTTTGATTCCATCACTCATTTTAGAGAACGTATCATTCCAATGCTGCCGCTCGTGCCGGTATTCTTCGCTGCCTGGCCATCGGGGCGAGGCTGAAGTCGAAGAAGCGAACGGAAGCGCAGAAATCGCCCGTCCCCGAAGACCCAACGACCCCCGCCTTCCTCATGCCGCGTGCCCTCGACGGATGGACGAATCCTCGGCGAGGTGATCAAGGCGTACGACCACTTTCCTTGTTGGCCCAACGGTTGATCCACGCGGCCATTCATCCCGAGAGCGACGTTGAGTTCGGAAAGGTCTGCAATCATTCCATTTCTTCGTTTACTCGTCGAATGTTCAGAACATTCTGCAAATGCGACGAGTCGCCATCTCGCGCGTGGAATCGGACAGCCTCCCGTTGATGTACGAGATGTTCAACGAGGGCTGCCCGGCCTTCCGCAATCTCTCCACTCCAGATGAAGGTGGGCACTCTTCACCGATTAAAGAAGACGCTCTCGTTCGCTTTCAGATCCAAGTGGCGGCCAAGAACAGCCTCCACTTCGCCTTCTCCAACCGAGCGTACTTGACGTCCGTCAACTACCCCGATGAGAACGACCTTCGGATGGCCGTTACGAACGGCTTCTTCATGCACGTGTGGCCACACTTCACTCCCTCCTTCTACCACATCGAAGGCGCTGCAAAGCCGGGCGCCGAGCATCACTACATCAACTGCATGGCGCCCGCCTTCAAGAAGCGCTTCCTCATCTTCCGCGAGTTCAAGCGACTGGGGCTGAAGAAGAGGGACACCGCTTGCTTCGCCTTTCCTGTCGATGTTCCAAGAACGTGAGTCTTCTGCTTTCTTTCGAAGAGAACAACGGCAGTTTGCAGTAGAGAACGACGACCTCGTGACGCCCGAAATGCGCGAGTTCAAAGAAGCCGTTCTTGCCGAGTGGTTCGAGGACATCCGGCGGGAGCTGGGCGACAAAGAGGCGCCTCTCTTCTTCGCTCGAGCCATGGGTTTCTTCACCAAGTGCGAGGTAAACTGGAAAAGCATGGAGAGATGACATCAATCGAGTTGTATTGCCAGTGGTTCATCGCCCACATGACCGACCAGTTGACGATGCTTTCGATCAACACGTTTCGCGAGGGACGACGACCAGCTCCACGACTACCATTCGTGCGCGAAGAAGCTGGCCGCCGCCTTCAACTGCAGCTGACCACTTTCGTTGTTGTGAACTCGAGTGAAATCATAAAGCTTTACCGAGTTGTTTTGCTGAACGAAACGAATCTTTGAACTTTCACGACAAACCGGCCGCTTCCAGAACCGAAAAACTGTAATCGATGATCGCAGAAAGTCGGAGAAAACACGTGCACAGCCGCTTGTTTGCCTCGTTTGCAGGCCTCTTTCGAAGCAAGATGAAAGATCGCGCTTGCAGCTGTTGTTGTTCGTGGTCGGGCTGTTGACGCGCAAATTCGAAACCGCTTTCCACTTTTGATCTCAACGGTCGCTACCTCCCGTCATCCTTCGAAGATCGACCGCTCAGCGATCACCAATCAAGCGCGGTCGGCATAATTGAGCGCGTGGTTTGGGGCCGAAACCGCTGCCTCCAGATTGCAACTGTTGACTTCGGGCTTTCCGTTCGCAGCGGCCATTAAGAAGTCAGCCAAAGAGCACGACGAACCGGTGGACACGAACTCGAAACACCTGCCGCCCCTTCCGCTCGGCCCCGCCCGCTCGACGGTCGGCGGTCATGACTTCTGCCCGACGACCGCCAGTCGGTTGTGATGGAACGGCAGTGGAAGATGAACGCTTCTCTTTTCTCTCCCGCTTCTCCTGCTGCGAGTACTCGATTCATCTCCGACAATCTCTTCTGTTCACTCTGGGACCTTGCTCCAGCGGCTCACCTTCGGCTTCACCACCGATTCACCTACTTCCTTCTGCTGTTCGTCGTCGGACGGCACAGTCCGAAAGGTATCGGAACTTACAAATGGCAAGCGCAAACGAAAGAGCTGATTGTGTCTAATTGAGAGTGATTGCAGGTACATTGTGATCAACGCGACGTTCGGCTACGGCTTCGCCCTGTACACGATCATCTTCCACCCGTACCCGCTCCTCCCGCATCCAACACTCGTGATCCACGGCGTCTCCGATCTTTTTCTTGAATGGATCGGACAGGTGAGCACTTGAGAGAAGATCTCTTCATTCACCTCTCGCTTGCAGCCGCCTCAACTGCTGATCGATTTCCTCGTGAATTTGATCGTTCTGATCATCGCGGGAGTGATCTACTCGACGACCTGCATGTTCGTCTACAGATATCTTCAGACCACCCAGAGCAAGTATCTGCGGCACGTCTCCGACATTCGCTACTACTTGGCCTCGCACGCTGGCCAACGCCCTCCTGCACGTGGTCTTTGTGCTCATTCCACTGAACATTCAACTGCTGAACGACGGGGACCTCCACTCGTACATCGCAGCGAAAGATCGAGAAGCCTTCGCCTACCTGAAGGAGCACGTGGGGATTGGGTTCAACGTTCGTTTTCCGTTCAATCTTTCCTTGTCATAACCTCTTACATTGCAGTCAGCAGAGCGGAAAGTACTACGTGTTTGCGGGCATGTGCTTCATGCTCATCTTCTTCTTCTATTCGATGGTCATTCTCGTGTGCACGATCAAGTGCTACGCCTTCCTGCACCACGCAGCGCACACGTTCTCCGCGAAGACCGTCCAGTTGTTCAAGAGTCTGATCAACATGCTCGTCATCGACCTGGTACGTGAGCCGAAAGTCACTGTCTTTAGTCATTCCCTGTGCTTCAGGTCTTTGCTGCGATCACGGGCTGGGTTTCCATAACGACCACGGTGCTCTTTCCTTTTTCGCCGGCCTGGAGGTCGGCAGTCACGTGATCTTCTTTTCGTTGATCATCGCAGACATCGTGAGTGAAAACTCGATCAACCAACTAACCAAAAGCTTGTTGCAGTACCCGCTGTTCAACCAGTGCCTAGTCATCATGTACGTCGAGCCCTACCGCGTGGCCACCCTCCAACTACCTTCGCCTCGACCGGCTGCTCGGCATCCAGAAAGACGTCCAGTGGGAGCATTCGTGAGTTCGTCTTGGTTGCTCTCTCTAATTCACCCACTTGTTTGAGAGTTCAGTTCGTCTACACGTGCGAGCGTCTTCGAAACGCGGACGAGACGCTCCATCATCCCGCTCACTTTGCGCGGGCACATGTGAAGAAGGAATGGAAGTGGTGAATCGATTGATCTTCCGAACTGTTCGCTTCTACCGTAGAGAAATAAACGATCTCCGAATCCAACGTCATTCTGGAGAACGCACTTTGCGGTCTAGTGATCTTCGGCGGGCAGCTGGAATGTGCTGAAAGTCGCTACTCTTTGGATTCGACAGGTCGACCGGCCGACTGTCGGGTGTGCTTTGAACGTTAGGCTCTCCTTGCTAAAAGGACAAGCGTGACTCAATCAAAACAAAACGTGCAAGCACGTAGAAGGATCTTGACTGAAAAAAATCAGTTGTTTGCTTCTTGAAAAGTGAACTGCTACTCACTGCTAAAGTGGAAAGAAAAGCGGTGCCTAACAAATGAAAAAGCGCTCGGCAAATTGGCTCGCGTGTCAATAAGCACGAGAATAGAAACAAACCGCCTTCCACTCGCTTGCCTGCGGGGTCACTGGAGGCCAAAGAACAGGATTGGATTTCTCTTCGTTTGTATTAGCGACCTTCCAACTCGATTGTACCCCAGTGTCTCCACAGGACAGCGGAATTTCCTCTCGGCAACCCAACGGTCAGCATTCTTGTCCCGCTTCTTCCGCCTGAATGCGAATCGAATCGGCCGCTAATTCGATTGTCTCCCGTTCACAAACCAACGACTGGCCGGCTGGCTGGTGGGAGGAAGCGAACGGGCAGTTGACGTGTTCCGACGTGATGGGGAAGGTGGATTTCCTCCTGCAGCTTCAAGTTTGGTTCGAGCTAGCCATCGGAACTTTCGGCCTCGTGCTGAACGCGTACTTCTTCGTGGAAATTCCGTCGATTGACGACCTTCCATCCGAATTTCCGCACGATTGTGGTGAGGAGTCAACGGAAAGAACTCAATCAAATGTTCGTCTTCAGGTGGGCGGCCACTTGATCGTCTCGCTGATGTGCTTTCTGCATCCTCTTCTGCTGGTCATTCCACCATCCGTCTACTCCATAGCAGAAGGAAAATACACGTGGCTGCTCTCGTTTATTACTCGCTGATGTTCGTCCACCAAACCCTCGTCTTCCTGACTGACCTGAAGTTCGTGTTGCTCGGTCTGGAGCGGCAACTCGCCTACCACCAGCGGCAGGACTACGAGAGGCAAGACGCGTCGATCGCAAAGAGGATTCTTCTGGGAACTGTGAGCGCTTCTCGTTCGGACCTCTGAATACTTCTTATGTATTGCTTTAGACACTTTTTGCTGTTGTGCTGAACATCGGCAAGTCGTCAATCGCTTTCCTGCTCGCGGCTGACCGGGCCGATCGACCAGCGACTCCAAATCGCGCTGAACATCGACGGGTGGGCGCCGGCCGTCCTGCTCGCGATGTCCCTCATCATCCCCTGCTATCTCTTACGGCTTGTGGGCGGTGGTCTCTTTCTCCCGAACCGTCGAGCGGAATTACTTTGGGGCCCGCACGTTGAGCGAGAACTACGTGATCAAAGAGACGGCGAAAGTCCTCCGCGTTCTCCGGCCACTCCTCTTCGCTTTCGGCGTCGCCGTGGTCTTCGATTCGATCTTCGCGAGCATGTGGCTCTTTTACCACTTTGTTTGGGGCATCGAAATGATGGTCGGCTTGGTGCAATTGAACATGACGGTGAGTTCTCCTGATTGCGGGCGAGTAATGACCGTTGATTGCAGTTCATTTCGATCTCCATGTGCGTGTACAACGTGTACACGATGCTCTACTTGTTCAAACACATCCGTCCCGCTTCGGCAGTCTCTTCTTGCACGACCTGAATCGATGGTTCGGCGTGAAGAAGGCGGCCGTCCAGATCACGCCGCTTTCCGTCAGCAAAGAGGACGAACGCGAGAGTCACTTTCGCCAGCTGAGAATCCAGTGGGGAATCGAGTGAATAAACAATTTGAGTTCGATTGGGTTCGCTACGAGTTCTGATCAATCGTTAACCTCTTTTTGTCGGAGAGATGGCGGGTCGCCTGATTGCCTTTCTTTTTTGAGCAACAAACAAACCGCTTTTCCTTTTCGCATGCAATTACGGAAAGAGCAAAAGAAGCGGGAGTCGAAGTGATAAGAAGGAACACGAGAGCGACCACTTTCCCTTCGAATAACGACGATTTCGCGACCAAACTCGCAGCAATAGAAAGGTGTTGCGTCAGAACAATAAGATGTGAGATGACTGGACGCGTAGTATTTAGCCGTGCCGTTCAATAAAGGTTTTTGCGTCTTACGTTTGCCAATTTAGTACGCAATGAAGGCACGACTTCTTGTTCTGTTCTCTGGCTTTTTTGTTCACGTTTCTTTCGTCGGCAATCCTTCGCTCTCCGCTGCACGTCCACAAGAAACCCACGCTTTCGTCGGCCGTCGAACGGAAACCGCCGGCAAACGAACGGAAATCGACGATTACTATGGTGAGGAGCAGCGGAAGGCCGACCAGCTTCGTTTATTCGATCGTTTAGACTCCACTTATACACGTGAACGTCTCGATCGGAACTCCACGTACGCGTTCCTTTTCTTTTCTCTATCGCCTATCGCTTTGGCATTCCAGCCCAATTCTTCATTCTCAAACTGGACACCTTCGTTCTCGCAGCTGGTGGTCGAACAACTCGATTGCGCGGTGGATCCTCCGGTCAATCCCTACGTTCCCACTTTGCCGCCCGTCGACAAGCGGCAGTTTGATCCAAAGTACCCACCGGATTGCTCCCCTCCTTCTAATTTCTTGATGGCTTTTAGTGAATCGTCCACTCTCTCGCAATACGGCGACTACTGCTCGCTGGACCCGTGGGGCGGCGGCGACGGCTCGAATCGCTTCGACGTCGTGCAGCTGAACGATTTGGTCGTCCAGCAGGGCGCCTTCTGTTTGCTGGACGTGACCTCCTACGAGCTTCATCATGCGCTGTACGATGGAATACTCGGTAACAGATAGAAGACATCTGGAATCATTGTCTTCTTTGTTTAGGCCTCGGCTTCCAGGACGGCGACGAAGACTACGCGATCATGAAACAACTGGTCGAGGCAGTTCGACCGCCCGCTGTTCACCATTTGGCTCGACGAGTGGGTTTTGCGGCCTTCGCCAGCGCTAACAATGAGTCAATCCCTTCAGCCGAAAGCAGAACCGACCGGCGGGAAGCGCGGGCGGCCTGCTCTCATTTGGCGACCTGGACGCCGACCACTGCGATTCGGACTGGACGTTCGTTCCGTTGAGTCCCGTCGACTGGGACGTGGACTACGGGCCGCAGTGGAAAGTGAACATGACCACGTGACTCTCTCAAGGTTTCAACCGATCACTTTCATTCGTGTTGAGGGTGGAAATCGGGAGGTACACGGTGGACATCGACCGACAGGCGACCGTCTTCTCCGGCGACTCCTACTTAACTGCTGCTGCCACCGACTTCCACGCGATCATGGCCGAGCTGGGCGCCCAATTCGACTACCGAGTGGACGAATTCGTGCTCGAATGCAGTCGGCGGGACCAACTGCCCGATTTGGTGCTCACGATCGGCGGACGCGAGTTCAGCATTTCGGCCTACGAATACCTGTTCGAGGTTCGTTTTCCTTAATTGCAAGTGCAAAGAAGGTTGCAGAGCGATGCGGGCGACGGCCTCTGCAACGTGGCGATCACGGGTTCGATCGAGGACGAGAACCCGAACACGTGGTCGTTGGGAGAGCCCTTCATGCGTGCCCATTGTGTTGCGTTTCGACTACGGCCGCTCGCAGCTCGGCTTCGCGAAGGCCTTGAAACAAAACTGAAAAAACGACTGAACGAGAATAAACCCGTGAACCCTTTAAGCTGATCGCTTTCTTTCACTTGTTTGCGGCACTCCGCACGTATCTTGCGGCGTTTCCCTGTTCTTGTCTCCTTCTTTTAATCCCTTTTAGATGGCTTTAAGGTGGGGTCTTTTGCTGCTGCTCGTGGTTCTGTCTACGCTTCTCAACCGTTCGACGCAGAAGTTGATTGCCAACCGCGCTGCCGCATCCGGCGTGTTCACCATTCCGCTGGACGCTCCAGAAGGTGTGATGGTTTTACTGGACCCTGTGGGCAATACTTCTCGCTTGTAGAAAGCTTCTACACGATCAACATCACTCTGGGCACTCCACGTAATCGACCTCAGACTCTCTTAGAAACATTCGAAATCGTCCGTCTTTCAGCTCAAACCTTCGTCGTGCAGCCGGACACTTCGATCAGCTCTTTCTGGGTCGTGGACAAGAGCTGCACGAGCGACTACTGCACGGACGAGTTCTACGGCTACACGAAACATCGCTACGACCGAAAGTGAGTTCTTTCTGCTCCGCACAGTCGACTCTTACGCTTCAGCCAGTCGACCACCGCTCAAGCCGACGGCCGGGAGTTCGTCGTGGAGTTCGCTTCCGGATCCTACGCAAAGGACACGCTTGGAGTAAGCAATCACTAACTGTTGTTGGCTCTAATTGGTTGCGGGCAGTTCGGGAACGTGAAGGTCGAAGGTCAAATCTTCGGAGCGGCGAGCAGCATCGAGGAGGTCCTCATCTCGCCGTTCGACGGCTACTTGGGCCTCGGTTGGAGTGTGGACGACTCGATCCCGTCCGTCCTTCAAGGACTCACCGAACAGCTGCAGAATCCGATTCTCACATTCGCGTTGAAGCCGTAAGCAACGAAAGAATGAAATCAACGAGTGATGTTTGCGGTTGCAGTCTTCCCGTCCTCGTATCCCGCACCGGACGGCGGCGGCCTGCTTGACGATGGGGGAAGTCGATCGAACGAATTGCGCTGCCGAGTGGACGACGATTTCGTTAACCTCCGACTGGTACTGGCAGGTCGACGTGGACTCGTGAGCAAAAAATCCTCCTTTAAATCCATAACGAAGGTTTAGATTGAGCCATCGGGGCACGTACACGGTCGACTTCCCGTGGTCGGCGCTCGTGCACACGTTCGAGGACACGATCATCGTGCCCACTTCCTTTCTGCAGCTCGTGATCGCCCAAACGGGAGCCCACTTCGACGATTACTACGGTCTGTACGTTGTGGAATGCCAACAGATCCCGAAGAAGCCCTCGCTGTCCATCACGCTCAACGGAACGGAGTTCGTGCTCTCGCCCGAGCAGTACATCAGCACCATCCATCTTGCCCCAAGAACACGAGTGCCCGCTGCTCGTGATCGACTCGGACGACGAATTCCTCTACAACACGGTCGTTCTCGGTCAGCCCTTCATTCGGGCCTTCTGCACGTCGTTCAACTGGGTCGAGCGGACTGGTTTCTTTCGCTTCTTCTTTGCCCCCATCAAAGTTGAACTCTTTATTCAACAACGGGAACAACAAATAGTCTCAAGTAAACATTCTTCTTCGCTCATCGCTGCAAAGCCGGCAGTCGGTTCGGTGGGAGTGGGTGAGTGGTGCTCCCGTGCGCCGTGATCACGATGTACGCTGCAAAACGGGAGATATCCTCCTGTTCATTTTTTTTCCTTCACTCACTTGGATGTGCAGCAGGGGGTGGTAGTGGAACGCCCGAACTGCTGTCGTGTTGATGTTCAGCGAGACGGGCGTGTTCTGCGTGTTCGTGATGAACGATTTGGCCGTCTCCATCAAATCGAGCGCTTCTCTGCGCAGCATTCGGTTGAGCACCAAGTAGATGATCGGTGGGCAGCCTGCAAGAGAGAACGTGAGCAGTGAAAGAAATGGCAAGCGATCGATACCGTGGGTGAACAACCAAGAGAACGAAGCGACGAGAAACAGAACGGGCGAGTTCGCGTATTGAATGATGATGTAGACCTGAAAAAAGAGAATGCCCACGCTGATCTTTCATTCTTTCCCACTAACAACACTGACCACAATGTTCACCAGCGAAATGATCAGCACTTGAACGAACGTCTGAAATGAAAGCAGTCTAGTGAATTCAAGAAGCCATGCCCACCCCGTATTGATTGCTGGCATTCGCTCGCTGGTCGGCCGGGTACAATCGGCGGAGGAAGGAGCGTTGGATCGAAAGAGCGACGGCAAAGAAGAGGTACAAAAGCGGAAGGCACAGCGTAACGAAGGCGTTGTTCAAATAGTGCACCGGCTGGACGTAGGCGTTGTCCGAGATCGTGACCTCCTTCGAGAAGCCCACGTACGGATGGAACATCCTGCATTCATCGGTTAAAGCAGAAATAACTGGAGAGAACGAACCAAGCACCGTAGACCGAATTCAGGAGGCCGGGATTCGCGAACCAGAAGACGAACAGGCCGTAAACGGAAGCGATCGTCTGCCAGACGTAAACCCGCTTGCCGCCGAACAGCTTCGCGCCCCAGTGAGAGCTCACGATCTCCACGCAACGGTTGAGGGCCAGAATCAAAGACGAAGGAGGGAGACCACCTGCCCACAGAACCTTCAATCAAAGCATCCTTCTTATCCTATACGTCTTTCTTTCTGCTTACTCGTTCCGCAAACACCCCGCCAAGTAGACTAGGGTCGGATGCGAGCAGAAGACCCAGCCCGCCAGTCAGTCCAATCCCCGTGTAAACGCCCGCGAAGAGGATGTTCAGCATGTCGATCACTCCTGAAGCCAACAAGTACAAACTCCTTCCATCCAACCTTCCACTCACCAATGAATCTCATGATGCTGTAGCACGGCAGGTGGGTGTGTTTGGAGAGGACGACCATGCACGGAATGTACAGCAACTAACGAGCATTAAGCGGAATTACTAAGGCCGCTTTCATTCGTGAGTGCTCACCTCAAAGATGCAGGCCAGCAGGATCAAAATCAGGCCGGCCCAACGATGTCGCCGCTCTTCCACCGGATGCACGCGCAGATCAATCGACGAGCAGTTGTAGGCGGCTTCCCAACGGTCGTATTCGAACAGAAACCTCTCCATTTTCGCGTCCACTAGACGAAAGAAAAGACTTCCTTTTGCTCCGCGGGTTCAACGAGAAGTTTGACGGCCTTTCGGATCACCTGCCGCCCCTCCCAACGAGAATCTCCAATGAGGCGGCTCGTAGTCAACAGGCGGAGGTCGGAAGTCGAGGCGATCGGCGGCTGGATTCGAAGTTCGTCGACCATTTTGTGCACGAAAGAAATCGGCCGTGTTGGACTTTCGAGTCGAGAGAGAAGAGACTTTTGTCCCCCATTACTCATTCATTCGTCCTCATTGACGGTTTGTATTTGTTGTTCATCCGGCGCGGGTCAGACGACATTTCGAATGCGCGTGCCCCACCAAAATGAATCATTCCTCCTCTCGTCTGTAGAGTACATCGTCTGCTCTTCATTTGTCTAGACAATGTGTGTCTTCTCATTAGTAAGCGGCTGTTTATTGAGTAAAAATACATGAGAGTATGGACAGGCGGGTGAGTAATGAGTGTGTTCGGAGCTTAAGCGGGGACTTTGGAAATGGATGCGGTTTGGGTGAACGTCTTTATATTGGAGTGGTGGTGGAGCCGTCCGAACGGGCCTCCCGCCCGCAACGGAGGATCTTCAGCAAACACGTGCGATAGGTCTTGATCATCGTGAGGATGACGATTGCGTTGACGGCGGGCAGCCAGTTCAAAGGACTCCTGAAAGCCGGCAGACGTCATTCCTTCTGGGTTGTTTCTTTGGTCTTTCGCTCACATGATGCCCGCCCCGACCAGCGAGTTGTCCGTGCGGAGAGCGAGGCAGCCGCAGATGAGGACGAGCGGCGTCATCACGAAGGTTGCCGTGTTTACCGTCTGCAATGCGCTCATTAACCCTCGCTTCTCTCGGAAACAAGTGCGTACTTGGACGAGGAGGGACTTGGCGAATTCCTTCTGCATTGCAATGGTGCGCTCGCTTACGGTCGTGCTAAAAAAAATCGTGCCGCCGTTGCCCTGAATGGCGGCCCAGCACTTGTACATCTGCAACAAACAATTCATTGATCATCTTCCTTTGTCCCTTGCACTCACGTAGTAAGCGATCAGCCAGCAGTTGATCGTGCCGAAAATCAAGCCCGAGTACACAAACCAGAGCGAGCTGAAGTCACGACGAGAGTCCGCCACGTACCTGAAGCAAGAGGATTGATTGGAGTAATCTAAATGGCTGAGTGGACGAACATGATCAATCCGCGGGCATCGTTGCCGTCCTCGATCATCGACAGGTACTCGGACTGCAGGTTGCGGGTCTGTGCCTGCATCACTCCGATGCCCGCAGGGCACGGAGATGATCGAAGAGACGACGAGGACGATGAAGAGATCGCGCAGGAGGACGCCCAGCGATGCGGTCGATCTGAACACGAAAACATGAGCGGGATTCCCGGAAGCGATCAAAGCACAGGACAACAGTACCGGCTGCTAATTACTGGAAAGTACGTGCCCTTTGAGCACAAACGAGACTTCTCGTCCCAATTAGCCGCCTTCCCGCTTGTTCTCTTCGCTCACTGGTCTTTTGGTTCCGGGAAGTGTGCGCGATCCCCGGGGAACCGCGAGTATTTCCCGTGTTTTCCACTTCCTCCCGGCCACCCCACGCCCACTCGCCCACCTTATAATTGCGTAGCGGAACTTGTGGACTGCAGCGACTACGAAGATGTTGATCCTGTAACAAGCGAGCGGTTATGTTCCTGTCAGCGAGTATCACGTACATTGCAAGCCAGACATGGAGAAAGAAGAAGATGACGACCATCGACGGAAAGTGGCGTTCGATTCCCATCGGCAGCACAAACAAGACGCCTGCAATCGAACAAATTAAAGGACTAGAAGAAGGCCGGGCAGGGAGTACCGTTCTTCAGAATCAGTTGATGCTCAGTGGCCATCTCAACGAGCGATTGGATGATCGAGCCGCAAGCGAGGACGATGAAGATGTACGAGTATTGGGCGAGTTTTCCCTGCGACGTCTTGAAGATCACGACGAACAGGAGGACGTTCAAGACGACGCCGAGGACAGTCCCGGCGAAGTCGACGAGCCACAGGAATTTGATCACCGCAAGCGAGGACATTTTGAACGAGTCGAACAGGTCGGATTCCGGGCAGAACGAGCAGACTGGCAGTCGGGCAGGGTTGTTTGTCGGAGGTCGGGCGGCTAATTGGAAGACGCGTGAACTCGGCCGGTGGTCTTCGATCCTCGCGGGCGGGCGGCACAAGGGCACCCGAATGCAATCAGAAGTGTTTGTTTGCTGGAAGCCAACGGAATTACCGGAGAACAGAGGAGAACGGAGTGGAGCGCGGGGCACGTGCAGGTGCACGAAAACAAACGACCGCCATCCCGCCTAATCCACTTGCCGGCCGCCGATTGCACGAAGGCGAGCGAGCGGAATCGTCGAGACCGCCGACCGGCCGGCTGCAGAACGCGCGCCTGAATGCCGGCCATTCAGCGTTCTGCAGCCGAGCGGGCGGCGGGGGGGCGGACGCCCCAAATGGACCCTCGGCCTCTTGATTGCGGCCTTTTGTTTCCGGAGGCCGAATCGGGCGATCGACGCGGGAGTCCAGAACGCGGGGGAGCATTCCCGCAGATTCGCGCCGCGTGACCGCCTGCAGCTGGAATGTTGCCGCCCCGGAATGAGGTGCATTTCGCTCCGAAATAAACGACCTCATTACCGGTGGGCCGGTCCGGCGGGGCGCGCAGGGCGGTCGGCATGCGGAAGTTTTCCAATTTGTCCGCGATTCACCCCGCCTTCCTCCCGTGGGATTCCGCGGACTGTCCGCCCGCCCGCCCGCCCTTACGTCCGAACCACCGACGACACGCACTGTGGGCCGGCCCGAAAGTACGTGTGATGGGCGGGACGAGAAAGGAAAGAACAATTGGACGCAAAGGCGGAACTCCAATCCGAACGTCCTGTTTTTATCGAACGAGATGACTCCAATTCCCGATGGGTACGAACCGAACGGAGGCCAAATCGGGAAAGCGGGCTGTTTTTTGACCCCCGAATCGAAAGATCCCGGACGGAATCACGTGCCAAACGGATGAATCGGCGGAAATTCGCGGATTTCGCCGAAACTCCCCCAACAATCGGCGGCTAACGATTGACGCACTCGTTCAGAGGCAGGGGTCCAGATTCGAGAACTCGCTCATTCATTCGATTAATTCCGCTTATTCCGCCTTCTGCAAACTGGACTCGATGTCCACCGTAAACGCCGAGCAAAGTCCCCTCGCTTCGTAGTCGTTCGTTCGTTTGGAGAAGGTGGCCTCGAATTGAAGGCGGAAGTCCTCCCTGGAGATCTTTCGATTGCTCTTCGCATCCTGAGTAGAACTCCTGGTTTATTTCGGGAAACGAATGTACACAAAGCCGGTTACCGGGGTCAACAATCAAAGCGGCGAGAGGAGCGTTCACCTGTGTCCTTTTAAAGGAGGGTACCAGAGGGAAGATTATGGCCGAATGAATACAGTCGGGTACAAACAACAAGCGGGCTATTCGGGGATTGTTTACGGTGGTAAAGTCGTACCTAATGTCGTTATCATATACATAATCGCGAACTGACTTGCAAAGATCCCCCTTTGCAACGGGTTCCCCAAAAAAGAGACTTGTCCCGCACTTGACCCGTCGAACATCGTCATTAGTCCGCGTCATTGGTTGACATCGTCTCCAGTCATGTGAGCGTCCTTCGATGGCCGCAATGTTCTCGACGGGCGGCAGGAGGGTGAGCAGCGAGGACATCCGCTCGGCGGCCACCTGCTGGTCCACGTGCGTGCGGCGGATCATGTCCGACAAGACGCTCTGGTAGTAGCGCTGAGCTTCGCGCACCTTCCGCCGTCCCTCGGGCGTCAGTTGGGGAACGAGGAGTGAAGAAAGAAATCACTCGCAGAAGGTTGAACTCGGCCTCGCTCATCTGCAGCTCGCGGGCGGGCTCCAAAAAGCAGTCCCACATCCAACTGCCGGCCTCTCGCACGAACGCAATCGCTCTGCAATCCAACGATGACCACAAGGTTGTTGTTTGAGCGGAACTCACGGATCTTCGTGCGTGAGGGTCTCGTCCAACGGCACAAAGGCGCCGCCCGAAGCGAGGACGACCTTCCGGTTGGGGACTTTCGACGACGGTGCGCGATAATCAGCCACAAGCAGGGCAGGCAGCGCCCGACGACCATCCGCAGTTTGTCGTCCTCGTTCAACGTGTGCAGTTCGGGAAGGAAGGACGCCCAATCCAAGTAGTGGAGGGCCGACCGCGTCCAAATCGGCTTCATCGCGTCGCCAATCAGCCGAAATTCCGGCACCCAGCGCATCTTCGAGCGGTGGCTCATTCGCCGCGGTTCGTGCAGGAAGGCGACCTCCAGCTTCGTTTCGATGCACGTGTGGTGGTAGGGACTGTCCACGTGGTTGAAGCTGAAAGAAAACGCTTAATATCCATCGAATCCGGTTGAAAGAACGCACTCATGCTCGGAATACTCGTCGATCAAGTAGTCGACGGCGAGGAAGTAGCGAACGACCGAGCGGGTGTCCTTCCGGTCGAACAGCGGGATCATCTGCTTGCCGGAGTCCGAGCCGAGCGTTCCGTTGATCGGGAACTGCAAAATCTAAACCTGAATCCTCGTCACTCGAACCGAAAGCACAAAGATTGGCCGTGGTGGTCGTTGTGGTTTGATTTCTCAGCCCGCCGGCTCAGCGGCGGCAATCGAATCAAATCGATTTGCTTCCAGTGGGTGCACTCACTTCCGCTTCTTTCTTCCCTGTCCTCCGCACTGGCTTTGTCGCGTGATCAATTAAATTAGGCGACGAATGGAAGCACAATCACGTCCTTCAACCCCACCACCCACACGCCCGCCCGCACACACTCCGTACTTTGGTCTCGTGCCCGCACTTTCAAAGGTCCCCCACTCGCGATTTTCGCTGCCGCCCGCCCCGCTCATCAATCAACCGCCCCGTCCGCCGCCCTCCCTCCGGTTCGTGGGTTCATTTGCGCACTGGTCGGGGGGCGCCCGCCCGTACGGTAAGCGGGCAGACGGGCAGCCACCCCCACTTTGACGAATGTACGTGACTTTCGAAAGTTCCCCGCCCTTCCGCATTGATCACGTGCCCGCCGATCAAAACAATTCGCCCGAATCGTTCGCGCCAACTGACCGCAAATTTGCTCGACTCGATCAACAGCCGGCACTCGCGCTTGACGCCGTCGGTCATCAGATCGTCGAAGGATTCGCTCGGCTCCTGCTTCGGCTTCCACAGCGCGAGGGCGCCCGGCGGCGAGTCGAGGGTCGTCGAGTCGGGCTGCCGGAGGTCGGCGGAGTCCGAGCGCGTTCGGTCGCGCCGGGGAGCGTCCGCATCACACGCGCGGTCACGAGTGGACGACTAAACAAGAAGAATTGATTAGGAAGAGTGAAAAAAGAGCGCTCACGTCGAGGATCAAGTCCCGATCGTCAGGCATTTCTTGAATCTGAACGTTTTCTTTCGTTAACCACCAGAAACATTCGACTTTCGCTCACCGGCAGTAGCGGCAGCAATTGCGGTAGCTTTTCTCGATCACGCAGTTCTCTTTGAACGAGCAAACGTAACTGCAAGCATTCTTTCGATTAGCACTCCCAATCCATGGGCGGCTTACGCTCGTTCCAAACGGACAGAACGGCGGAAGAATCCTGCAAACAGCGGAAGTCAGCTGGGGCCCATGGATGCAAGAAGAAAGGAAAGATGCCTTTTCCAAGAGCATTTCCTTCTTCCAATCACGAGAACGAACCTTTGCATCCCCTGAAATCAGCAGAGAGTCATTAGTGATCAGTGATGTCCGTGCCCCCATTTCAAGCATTTCCTTCTCCTGCTTTGTGCCCCCTTTTTCGCTCGTTTGCTCTTCGCACGACGCGCAGACACAAATTCCGTTCGTTTCGGAAGAGTAAACAGTGGAGAGCGGAAATTGCCCGCCCGTCCCGCCTGTTTGACTTTCGCCGTTTGCGTCAAGCGTTCGCTCGGGGCTGCAGAAAAGCGTCCTCTTTTGTTCTCGCTGCAAACTGCGGGGCTTCCGGCTTTCGTGATTCACCCCGCGCGTTCGGGGCTTCTCGCAGGGGATCCCCGCCGTCTACTGTAGCCCCGAAGACGGAAACTTCCGATCCAGAGACGACAAACCGGCGATCACTCGGTGCATTCGTCCCCGCTTTCCCTTGTTGCCCCAAGAAAGTGAAAGAACCTACTCACCTGCACACGTTTCGTCCGTAATGCCTGCAAGAATTCGGATAATTAGTCGTCCTTTGCTTCCTTCGATGCAAACCGTCCGCTTTTGTCCTCGCCGCACACTCCGCACGGCGGAGTCGGTTGGTTCGTGATTCGGCCGGAAGTCATCGCAGAAGAAAGGAAAAGAAGGAAGGGAGTGAGTGAGTGAAGTTCGGTGGAGGAGCGAGCTGCCTGGAACAAATCGGAGATCGTCGATTGATACGTGCACTTTTCAACACGCGCGGTGACTCTCGGTGATGCAAACGCTGCGCGCATTGACGCACGAAAACACACGCCGGGCGAAGGGAACGCGAGGCGCCGAAGAGGCGGCGGACGCAGGAGCGCGCGTGTGCACGCGGTTTTGTGCGAAGATCGAGCGAAACGCAACGTGGCAGCGCGGGCGAACCGCCGCTGCCCTCCGCAGCACAAACGGGACGAAAAAAGCGGCGTGTTGAAAAGTTGGAGGGCGAGCGGAATCTCGCCGCCGGCCGCCCGTCGACCGTTTGCTCGGCGAAACGAAGCGGACGACGCTGCTCGCACCACAGAACGCTCGCCCGCCGCCGTGCGCGCGCAGGGTTCCCCCCGCTCGTGCTTCCGCCTTTCTTTGCCGCCGCTCGTGCTCCGCGGATCTCCCGCCGCCGGTCCAAACATCGGACACAAAAATCAAATGAAGCATGCTTCAAGTTCGAATTTAATCTTTTCCCCGAAAAAAATGATTGAATAGCTGAGACCACGAGTAGAAATTGATTATTCTAGCTGAAAGACCCACGTCAACCGTCTACCTCATTAAAGAGTTCTTGCAATCAAACACCGAGAAGTTCCTTGGCCTCTTAGCCCAGTTTTGAACTCGAAACCACCGGAATGCGGCCATCGAGCACACACGCGGACCGACCGGCGGCCGTCTGGCGAACGCAAAGACCGCGAGATTCTTCTCACGTTTCCTCACGAATGCCACGTGTTCGACGCCGAATCCACCTGCTACGCACTTGGCTTCCCCCTTTCCCTCTTACCAACGAAGAAAGTTTGATTCGAACTACCCAGAATTTCCCGCGTTTGTATTTCGAAACAAACCTTGCTTCTTTCTCGCCACGTTTAAATGCCCCAAATCCCCCCAATTTGGCCCCAATCTTGCCCGCACTCGCCCGCCCATCCCCGCTTACCGTACACTACCGTAGGCCGTCGTTTGGGTTGGGGGATGACCGCGGAAGGCGCCTTCGTGCAGATCCCTTCGATTCTCATGATCTCGAGCGGTCTCGCGACGTCAGCAAGGTCGGAATGAAAACGCGGGCGTCGATCGCGGCGGTCGGTCGACTGCGAGGCGGTCCGGGCGGGTCGGCGGTTGATGGACGCGGGGCTGCGGCGCGCAGTTTACACCGCCCGACCGCCGCCGTACGGTCTTCGTTCTGCATTGCGCACTCACTTTTGTGCGTGTGCGTGCGCCGGCCGCTCGGTTTATTTTGGGCGGGATTGACGGCGAGGCACGTGACCTGCGGGGCTTCCGCGGAGCGCCGTTCTCCGCTCCCGACATCGAACGCAAATCGGGTTGACAGGCGGCCGCTCGGGGGGCTTCCGCGTCGACCGTTCGCCCGCCGGGCCGCCAAGGACGTCGTTGAAATCGAGCGAACGAGCGGCGACGTTCGTCGAACGCCGCAGCGCTTTGCACAGAGTTCGCTCACCGACCGAAACTCCGCCCTTCCGTCGATCAACACAAACAAACGAGGAAGGGGAAGGCGGACGTTGCGAAAACAAAGCACAACCGTAATTCCTTCCTTCGAGTTCTTCTCGACGTTTCTTTCCAAAAGCGGTCGGCGAGTGTTGAAAATTGTGGCGGGCGGCTGTTTGTTTTTATTTTCAACCCAATCACTCAAAAATTGTTATTGCTGCGGGCGGGAGATGTCAACGAGTGTGAAGCAGTCAGCATTTGGGCGTGAACCAATCGCTTCCAACTCGCATTAATTCCTCGATCGGAACGGCGGTGAGGGTGGAGGGCGACGGATTACCGCCGCCACTCGAGGGATTAAAACGCGCGGAACACGCGACAAAGTTCACTCGTTTGGCTGATCGCTGCGGGCTGATCGATCACTGGGTTCACTTTTCGTCGCAAATCAATCGAACGGTTTTTATTCCGCACGTAAAACAAACAACGAACTGAACGGAACAAACTGAACACCTTTCGCCGTTCATCTAAATCTTCTCTGAACGTAAAACTCATTGCAGATGCGCCCGCCCATGTTGCCCGTGTTTCCGAACGTCGCTCTAAACACGAGGTTGAAAGATGCCATCAATGAAGTTCTTCACAAACCGAAGCATCCAGTTGTCCTCGATTTCCGCCACTTTCTACAACACAAAAGAACTTTAGAAAGCACAGCCCAGAAGGGAGAACTCACCTCAAAGACGGGCAAGAAAGAAGAGCAAGACGCCCATTCGGCTCAACGCTTCCCGCTCGCTCATCGTCGAGCGGAGAAGTTCGATCAACGCCGTCTGGTAGCGAAGACGGGCGGCGCTCAACGACCTTTTTGTGGCCGTCGGGCGACAATTTTGGGACTGAAATTAAAGGGCCTTCTTTTGCTTCATGAGGTAAACGAGCTACCGGGCGTAAAGAAAACGAGCATCTTCAGGAGCGCAAACTCGTCTTCCGTGATCTCCATTTCTTGTGCGGGCTCGATAAACTCGCTCCAAGCGTAGGCGCCCATCGCTTGAAAGCATCGGATCACACTGAATTCCAACAATCTGACATCTTCCTTCAATCAACGAAGCTCGCTCACTCGTTCTGCTCGCAGAAGGCCATTTCTTCTTCCTCGAGCGGGAACGTAGGCGTTCATCGGGGCCAGAAGACACTTCTTTCCACCGCAATGCTGCATCGTCTTCGCGATCATCAGGCAGTCGCTCATCGGCAAGCACCGCCCGACGATCAGCCTGATTTGATCGAGCGGCTCCAATTCCTGCAGCTCGGGTCCGTGCGAGACCCAATCCACATAAAAAGAGGATCCCTCGACACCAGCCGCTGTCGCTGTCTTGAGCGGAAAAGAAGTGGTGGGGACTCCACGAGAGCTGCAATCTTCCGATCATTCCTCTTTCTTCCCCCTCTTGAACGGCCACCTTGTTGCGACGAGAAAGCCGACGAGGTTCGAAGTGGAACGCCTCTTCGGTGCTCAGCTCCAGGCTGAACGAGGGCGTGTCTTCCGCGAAGGACCAGTGCTCGTGTTCCGAGTAGGCGGACACGAACGAGTCGAACTTCCGAATGTAAGCGACGAGCTCCCGCATGTCCCGTGGGTTCGGCAGGGGATCGTCCCGCTTCTTCCCAACGGGCCGTAGAAATTCGGGACCTTCAAGAAAGGATTGCAAGCTGAATCAACGAAGCGAACTCACCAAATGCCTGCTTCTTTTGACGAACGACGAAAAACTAGCCACTTGCAGCGAGTGGGCGTCCGTCCGACGAGGAATCGGCGGCCATTTGGAGCGGCTTCTCTCGTTTCCGCTTGAAGACTACGGCCGCGTCCGCATCGCCGATTCGGTCCGCGTGCACCACTTCAAACAAACAATGAATGAATGAAAAAATAAGGAATAGTAAGCACTCTTTGGATCCATTCCAATGGCAAGGCACTTTCGAAGGCGACACGAACGGCAGGCCCGGCGGTCGAACGAGCGGATCGCGCACTCCGTTCGGCGTGCTCGGTCGAGCGGCACACGTACCGAATGTCCAGCTTGATTGCTCGTCCGCATGAACGATTTGCATCGCCTAAAAGATCGTTATAAGGAAGACCGCAATCCATCGCTTACAAACAGGAGATCCCTCCGTAGTGCTTGCCCGCATCATCCGCTCCGCACACTCCGCACTTCAAGCTGGACGAGCCGCCCTCCATCGAGCGAGAAAAACCAGTACAATTCGCTGCCGTTAGACCGTCGATTCAACCCGACCGCTCAACGAAACGCCCTTCCAACGGGAAACCGCTCGCTAAACCCAAAGGAAACTAATTGCTTTTCGAAGAGCGAAGATCAAAGTAGAAAACGCCGCGACAGCCGGAATTCATTCGCCAAAGGCCACAAATTGTATTCGCCCAGGGCTATTTGGGGACGACGGGCGACATTTGGACCCGGAAAGCACCTTCACTCCACTCCTTGCTTCCCATTAAGGAAGGCGGCACTAGAAGCATGCGGAAGAACTTTCTGACAACATTTCGTGAGTGACACCCGATAGTCAAAACGAACGGCCGACCTTCAAGAATGCGAAGACAACAAACATCAAGGCGGAAGTGTAAATTTTGTAGCCGGTTGGCGGTTAATTGGGCGCAAAACGTTGGGAGTCGAACGGAGCGGTCGGCAATCGAACGCGACGGGCGGGAACTCGCCTAATTGATTCGTTTCTTCCGTTTCTTCTTTGCTTTTCGACAACCAAATGCCGCCTTTTCTTTAAAGTCCGTTAACCGCAGAACACGAATTGAGTCAGCACCGACTCTCGATGAAATTATTCTTGAGGCGTTTATTTCAGTCGAAAGCAAGTGGCAGTTGCTGGAATTCTTGGGAGCGGGGAAAGCGGGTCTCGACCTTCGGTGGACAGCGAGTTCAATCGGATTCCGTCGCCGTGTGCCCGCAGGTGGATGACGGCATCGCGGGAGAGCGGCGAGGGCACGTGGACGCGGCCCAGGCTCAGCAGCTCGGCCAAATCGACGCCCGGTGCCTGCAGAAGAGCGGGGATTAGCGGGCTGCTTCGATTAGCGAAATGAATACCTGGTGTTTGATCAGGAAGGTGAAGGGGAACGGCTCGAAGGGCTCCTCGTCGTTCCACACGACCTTAGACTCGAGCATCTCGTGCGTGTTGATGAAGTTGAGGGCGAGGACGGTCGAGGACTCCCAGACACCTCGGAGGGCGAACCAATAGGGCGATTGGGTGGCTTTCGGCAGACCGCCGCACTTCTCGATCGGGTACTCGTTGAGGGCGAGCGTCTCGAAGCGGTGCTCCATCGACGGCTCCTGGCGGAAAGCGGAGCGTTGGAGGAGGGCGCCCCGAAGAGACGTGTGCCGCTTGTACTTTTGGCTCAACGCCCCCAAATCGCCGCGGACTGCCGACTCGAAGTCCACGCACAACCTGCAAACAAGCAAGCGGTTACTCTCCGCATCCATTGTGTTCAAACGAACCAGAACTCCCGGTTGTGGTGGCCGGTGGGGCGCTCGAAGATGCCCGAAATGAGGTAGCCGCTGGGCGACGAGACGAACTCCAGCTCCTCGTTGTAGCGAGGATACGCGTGGAGGAGGGCAAGGAGGCAGAAGAACACGAGAGCAAAGAAGCCGGCGGCCATGATGCGAGTGGATTGCGGTCTGAAAGCAACGGTTGATTACTCCATTCGATCCGAGTCGTTAGTGGGCGCAAACACGCAAGCAAATGCACCGATTCTTCAAGCACTCGTGTTCATGCGAGCATACTTGAAGCCACGAAGGAGCTCGGTGGAGTGAGGCGGATTGTTCGAACAGCGCCCGCTTATAAACGAAAGCCCCCGGCTCGAAGGAAATCCCCCGAGTTCAGACGACCGCTTGACACGAAGCTCCGCCTTCTGGTCGAGCTCCGGAAGGGAAGGCGGAGTGATCCCGAGCGAAAGCCGGCGGAATCCCCCGTGTTGGCCAAAGATTTTCGGGTACTCGGCGGTGCTTCTTGGGCGCGCTCGAACCGATTAGCACGGAGTGGACAGGCCGCATACAAGCGGTGCCACTCGTCGGCGATCTTTTGCCCACCACCGCCGGCCGGCAAGCGGTCGAGTCGAGCGGACGATCGAATCGACAGCCGGCGAGTGGGAAGTGGCCGGCAAGTGGTGGGATTTAAATACCCGACCATCCGCTTTCTCGCCGCCAATCCGCTCGCCCGGGAGGAGCGAAAACAAGTGGAAATCCGGCGGCATTTCTTCACAAACAACCCCCATTTCTGGTGCAAAATCCGTCGGCCGACTCGACGTGCGTGCTTTCCGCCGCTCGGAGCCGGCGAGCGCCTACGAACTGGGGCGAAAATCCTCGCCTTTCGATTAGCCTAATGCACGGCCACTGGTGGGCAGTCCGGCTGGTGTAAACAAGTGGATCAACGGACGGCAAAGCGGATGGCGGGCGTTAGTGCACGAATGCCGCCGTCTGAGGCGCTCAGCCGCCGCTCCCAACACCGCCGGCCGAACGAAATGAGCGGATTGACGTCGATCGTCCGCATTTCACAAACAACAAACATCGGAGCGCGGCGGTAGGCCGCCGGATTTGACGTCCGATCGGCTTTCTTTTGCACGGGGCCGTCCACACGGCCACTCTATTTCGCTGCTTCCTTTCGGTTTGCATTCCACTCCCCGATTGGGAGCGAGAAGGCCGTTGGGTTCAAATGTGGAAATCGGGGCTTTTTGTTCGTTCTCGCTCGTAAAAGGCCGGAAGCTCTTCGGGAATGGGACGACCTTCTGCCGTGCCGTTGAGCAATCGGGGGGCAAAGGCTACCGCAAATGAATGGCTCGCATGTAGTCTGATCGTTCAATGAGAAATGGTCTCTGAACTCACGGTTGCTCGATCACGGGAATTCGCCGATGTCAGAGGTGGGAATTCGAAACCGGCAACCGAAGATAGGAGCGGCGGGATGCCCGCAATGTTTGCGAACGGAACAAGCGAGCAAGCGGCAGAAGTCAATTGATACCCGCGAATTCGCGCGTCTTCCACTCACTCATTCGTTTCTTGTCCGAAATGCCGGCTGCTGCGAATGGAAGTCGGAACGGTCGCATCGATTCGGTCGACTTTACGATCGGCGGGCAGCCGAACGGCCAACCGGCCGCTCCGAAGCGCACGTGCACTTGCCGCCGGAAGAAGCTGCCGCACTGGACGAACGAACTGCACGGCTTGGCCCAACTGTTGACCGTTCGTTTTTCTTTCCCTCTCATCACATTCTTTTCGCTTTTGATTTGAAGGCAGAGACGTGGGTCGACCGCGCGTTCTGGGGCCTCGTGATCGCCACGTGTTTCTGCTGCGCTCTCTGGTTCTCGCAGATCCTGTTCGCCGATTACATTCGCGAGCAAACGTACACACTCAACGAATTCGAACACGTGAGCGACGGAGCGAAATGCCTCCTCATTATCTGTTTGTTCAGACCACAAAGCTCGCTTTCCCGAACATCGTCTTGTGTCCGAAGAACCCCGACCACCTCCAGTTCGATGAGATCCGGAAAGGTGGGGCGAATGTGAAAGAGAAGTTATCTAGGTCCGTTTTAGACCTGTCGAAATACATTACGAATGTGTCCGACGCCGAGTTCTTTGATTACATCACGTTCGTTTCTCCCTTCTTTTCACTTCCGCATTCCACTCGTTCAGCTACGTGGTGGCCGGCTCGGGAGTGCACGGCTACGAGAAGCATCTGCACGCGTGGAAGGAGAACTACACGACGTACGTGGGCGAGCAAGTGAAGACGTGGCGGGGAAACCGCACGTGGGAGCAGTTCTTCACGTTCATCTTCGACGAAAACGGCTACAAGTGCCAGGAAATGTTGCAGTACTGTTTTTACGGCTACTATCAGGCAGTTACACGCTTTCATTCATTCAAACAACTCTCCTTGCTCAACAGATCCCCTGCTGCGACATCTTCCATCCCATCTACGTGCTGCATCGCGGCCGCTGCATGCGGCTGGGCGAATTCTACCAGTCAGACGGCGGCGATCTCGGAAAACTCCAGACGAACATGAACCAATTGCACACGAATTTTTTCGGCAGGAACACCACTCAGCCGCAGATGATCGTTTACATGTGAGAGGCTCTCTTCTGCCCACTTTTCTTAATTGAAGGATTGCAGGTCGACTGGAGGAGGGTGATGTGTCTTTGAGCCCACGCTTGTACATGGCCGGTATGGGCGAGAAGGAGGAATTGGAAGAGAGGAAGAGCTGTTTATAGCCTCCTCGTGGAATGAGATCCGATTCCAAAAGAAGTACGTGCACATGCTGAAGGAGCGCGGGCAGGAGTGCTCTTCGGCAATCGACAATCTCGGCGTCCCGCGCTGCCAAACGAACGCCCACCTGCGCCAACTGTGAGTTCGGAGCTTTCGCGATCCATCCGGCAGTCCATTCCCTTGACCGTGAACCGCAAAAGTGGTCGCATTTTGTTGAGTAAACATCCGAGCATCGTGGCTCTTTCGCTTGGCGCCGGCTTTGCTCTTGCCCAAAAGAATTCTCATCAAAATTCTCTGCAGCTACATCGAGCCGTTCAACTGCACGATCTATCCGTTCCACGGCTCGCGCACCTATTTCCTCCGCACTTGCGATCCCAGCGTCATTATCCAGAACTATGATTGGATCTTCAAGACTCATGTTAAAACAACACATGTCAGTGGAACGAGAAAAACTGAAGAGGTCCACGTGTTTTCAGTGCCGTCCGGCTTGTGAGCGTTTCGATGTTCGGGAGCAGAAGTTCACGAGTCCTGCACGTGATCCGACTAATCGCTACACGACTCCCTTTCAAATTCAATTCCAATTTAATGAACTTTACGTGAGTTCTTCTCGGCACATCCCCCTAATCACTCCCCTTCTCTGCAGATCGAAAAGTACACCGAGCTGCAGTACACGAGTGTGCCCGGTTTCGTCTCGCAACTGGGCGGGCAGATCATGCTCTTCTTGGGCATTTCGCTTCAGACCGTAATTCACGTGCTCTTCGTGATTGGAAAGTGGCTGAAGAGGAAGTTCCGCTGCTTGAGAAATCGCCAGCAGGTTTATTCGTGAGCCCTTCCTTTCGTTCGTTCGTTGTGAAAGAAATAAACCGATGGATGAACAAGCGGATCAACAGGAGAGAAGGAAGCGAGTAGAAAAAGAAGGAAGCGAAAGGAAGGGCTTAACCGTAAAAGCCGCCGTTGAATTCGAAATTGCGAGAGCGGGGGCGGATCGCGGCCACGAGTTCGCCGATGGAAATCGGGCCACCGGTCGCCGAAATCAGGCGCTCTTCCACCGGCTCGCAGTCGTCGCACATCGAGATCTCCAGCGGGATGAACACGCGGCCCTGCAGGTCGGGGTCGTCGGCTGACGTCGGGAGAGCGGCGATGTTCAGCTCGTAGCCTGCAACCCGGGCTCATTATTTTGATTAGATGGGGCGACTTACGAGGGCGAGCCTCCACCACGTGCGTTCCGAGAAGCAGCGAAAAGAAGATGAGACGAGAAACAAACAAGAGAGACGTCATTTCAATCCGTCCGCGCAAAGTCCCAACTGGCCGCTCTCTGGTGCTCGAAGCCTGAAGTTCGTAACGAGGGGGAAGTCGGGGCGGAAGGCCTACGAATAATTAAGCGGCGGGTACGAACCACGAATCCCACCTGTGCTGGACGAGCGGCTGCAAACGAGGGCGAAGAGCTAACCACTCGCTTCCTGCTTGGAGACGATGACCGAGAGCGCGAGAACGGAAACAAACGACCTCAATTGCGTCTCGTGGGAACGCCGGGAACAAACGAGAAAGCAGAAGACGGAGACGGTAATCGCGTTTCACACTTCGTTTCGTCTTGCAAACGAACAAAACAGATTCCTTCGGTGCGTAATCGAGCAGAAGAACGGCGAGTAATTGAATTTTGTTTATTAGACGAGTAGGAGGGCGGCGGGTGAATGACAGCATTCGAATTGACGTTCGTTTGTCGTCATCCACCGGTGGGAAAGCGAAGCGGTCCGACTACCAAAGCTCCACTTTGGGCGTCGGGTTCATCGGACTGCCGGGGGCGCACTTGAAGGCCGTAGCGAACTCGGGGTAGTGGCTGACGACCGTGTTGACGACGATGCGCGGCGGCGACCGCTCTTTGTCCAGCACGTGGCGATCGAGGTAGTTCGCGCCTTGGGAGGCGCACATCGCCTGCAGGAAAGAAGAATGAATGGAGATGAGTGGTGGAGGGTACCCTTACCGTTCCGAACGCCATGAAGAGCTGCTGTTCGGGCGTGTAGTCGACCTCGTAGCCGTGAACGGTGGTGTCTGCCGTCGGGTTGGCCTTTCGGTACTGCTGGAAGCCGCGGAAGACCGCGCGAATTGCGAGGTGGTCGACGATGTCCGATGCTTGCGTCTGCTTGGCGTTCAGTTGGCGTTGGGATTGGGGCTCCTTTTGGGCGGCGTACACGGCCAGGAGGGCTTGCGTGCGGGCGGCGAAGTTCGGCTGGTCGGCGGCCGAAAGCCAGTTGCCGCGTTGGCCGGTCTCGTCGAAGTCGATGCCTGAAGAACACGTGCATTTCACTCGCCGCCTCGCTTGTTTGCGGGCTCACCGTTGTGGTCGATCGCGTGCAACACCTGCCGCGCGCGCAGCCAACCGAGAGCGCCGAAATTGAGGACCTCGGGGTGCTCGGCGGTCTTCGTGTGGAACGGCGGTTGAATCATGGCGGCCGGGAGGTCTGCAACGAGCAAACAGTCCTCACTTCCTTCCTTCCTGCTCTCCCCAATGTTAGCTTCCGCTCTCCACTCGTGTGCCCAAACAACCGGCAACGACAAACCGGGCGGCTGTGCAATCATCCCGCGACCTTCCGCTGCCAACCCCGTGCCCGCTCTTTTCCAATTAGTGAACTCACATGTCTGACGCTCGAAGTAGACCTGATGGGCGTTCAGGTCGGTGGTGCGGAAGTCGATGAACGCCGTCACACTCGTGGGCTGCGTGATCAACCCCAAACGTCTCTTCTGATTCACAACGGACAGCTTCACAACAGCTCGACGGTAGGAGTCGGAGTTGTCGATGGTCAGCTGCTCGTACTCCTTGTCCAGCAGATCCTGGTTTCTGATCACCTGCAAACAGAAGAAAGGAATTGGTTGAGAATCATGCAAACTTGCATCCAAGGCCCCGACGATCTCCTTTATCGTCTTGATCTTCGCAACGGCTTTCGCCTTGCTCGCCGCGTCGTACCACTTGTTTTCGTTGATCAGCTCCTCAATGGCGTTCTGCGGCTCGATGTCCTTCAGCTTGTCGACCTCGTCCTGCTTCAGGTAGTTCTTCAGGTAGAGGTGGTCGTTGACGTAGGGGAAGAGTCGAATGCACTCGTCGATGCAGCCGTCCGCTCGGCGGGATCCCGCCATCACGTCCTTCTCGCCCACCGCGGAGAATGAACTTCTGGTAGGGCGCATCTAAAGAAGGGCAATAGTAAAGAAAGAGCTGTGAACAAAGAACGAACCGAAGCGAGAGTCCAGGTAGGGCACTTGGTCCAAGATGAAACGCGTGATGAAGTAATTGTACGCAAGGAATCGTTTGGATCCTCCAATGCGTGCCATCAGGATGTCGAAGAAGTCCTCAAACAGCGATTAAAAACGAATCTAATTGCGGGCTTACCTTTTTGTAGACCAAAACATCGGGATCTCCTGCAAACAAAGCGGCCATAAATGCAATGAACGGAGGTCTGTTACTCACCCGTCAGCAGATGGTTGGTGACCTCGGGATCGGCCGTGACGGGATCCCGAGAAAGGTAGTCGCGGTTCCTGAGGACCCAAATGGACGAGACTTCCGACAACTTCCGCTTCTCCGCGTTCTTGGCCATCTCCTCGCGATCGCTCGACCACCCGTTGGCCAAGTAGATTCGGGCACTCTCTTTGTCGTAGTCGATGATCGCTTGGATGTCCGCGTCCAAGTTCGGGCGGTTCAGCCCGACGTCCGCAATCAGGATCGAAAGGACTTCCTTGATGTACGTGCGCACGGCCTCCACTTCTTGCGTGTACTTGGGGTCGAAGTACTTGGCCGGGTTCTTGTACAGCAGTGGGGCTAAAAGGGGCAGGGGTCAATGCATTCTTGTCCTTCCTTTCGCTCACCGGGCAGAATCAGCATCCGGATCTCGCTGTTGCCCATCTTTCTTCGTCTTGCAGATCGAAAAGGAACTGCTTTCCGCCACGAGCCACAAGCCCCGAGAACATCACGTTCGGATTCGCGGTGTTCGCGTCGAAGCTGTCGTCGAAGATGTTGCCTTTGCCCAGCGCCTGAGGAAAAAGAGTGAGTGAAGAAAGACGGAAGAATCTGCCGTTTACCTCCACATCGGCCCACAAGTCGGTCGTCTTCAGGGTGTTGATCGGACCCACGTCCTTGCACTTTCTCCCGGAACTGGCGCATCTTCTGGACGGCCGTCGAGGTGGTGGGTCGTTGGATTCGATCAGCTCCACCTGCCGCTTCCGAACGATCCCGCGCGCGTCGTGGAAGGGGTTGATGTTGTCGTCGGGCGACTTGGGCGGGTTCTGTTTGATGAATTCGCCACACACGAAATTGTAGAAGTCGTTGCAGGGCTTCTGGTTGGGGTCGATCGATCGCTTGAACTGGAGCGAGGCGGCGTTCAAGGGCAGCGGCTGGGGTTTGGGCGGCGGAGGCGGCGGCTGCGGTTTGACGACCGGAGGGGCGGGCGGCGGCGGTTTCTGGACGGGCTTCGTGGCCGGCGGGGGCGGCTTCACGACGGGCTTGGCCGCAGGCGGCGCGCGGGCTTCGGCGGCGGTTGGGTGGGCCGAGGGGTGGGCTTGGGCGTCTGGCGGGCCGGCTTGTGGGCGTGGCGGCTTGCGCTTCTTGCGCTTCATTTGGGACGGCTTCTTGCAGCTGTAACAGAGCCGGGGGCACAACCAATGCTTCGTGTGGACCGTGTGCTCGTCCGAATCACAGAAGCCGTTCCGATTCCACTGCTTGCACCTGAACGACGAGCATAAATGAAGAGAAAAGCGTAATTGATTGCTCACTGTCGATTGTCGACGCATCCCTTCGGTTGGCGGCGGGCGGGCTTTCGGCGCTTCGGGCGGCGTCGCGACGATCGGCGGGCCGCTCGACCGCTTCCCGACCCACACACGCCGCACATGCGGGGACCTTCAAGCAACCAAGGAATGAATGGATGGAAGGAAAGAAGAAGAACTCACAGTTCTCGCGAACCGTCGCTCCAACGTCGGCCGCCCAGCAGTGCCGCGTGGCCTTCATCACGCAGTCGCTCACCCGATCCACACACGACTGGGCGCCCACGCTCGTCGCGACGCCCAGCGCGAGAATCATCCACCGTATCAACATCGCGTTCTTCTCGTTCGATCGTCCGTTCGAAGCAAACTGGAGCGAGTGGAACTCCGAATTGACAACAGGCCGCCAAACACGCGGCTTTTTATATCCCCTGCCCAAAGGGAGGTCGTGTACACGGATTCTCCCCCCTCTGTTTGCACAGCCCGCATGTTAACGAGAAGACCACATGCGGTCGGGCTGTTTTCCCGATTCGTCCGCCCGCCCATCCCCCCAACGGAATGCCCACGCACCGACCGGGTCGACTGTCGTCATTGGCCCCCGTCCATCCCGTGAGTGGTCGCCAAATCGAAGCGGGTCGTGACTCAAGCTGCAGCGGGTACATTCGCGTGCCAACCGGAAGCGCAGCGTCGGAATGCTTGGTCGTGGGTGGTCCGCAAACACGCAGAGCGCCCTGCAAAGCGTAGAGATTACTGTACGCACGAAAAGATCAACGTTGGCCGTGTGTCGAGCTTTTCGTGCGTGTTGTGGCGATTCTGCTTGTTTTCTTGCCTCGAACGAGCAGCAAAACAGGATGAGACGTCAATCTCGCCACAACCTATGCTTGCACGTTTCATTCGTTCGCTGTTCGTTTCCCATCCTGTCCGCCCGTTCCTCCTGTCCTGCCGAATGTTCTTGCATCCTTGATCGTTTCCACTTGAACACGTGAGTTCACTCTGCTGAACGTGCAGCGTCCGCTTCGTTTGTTGCTAGTTACTCGTCTTCTCTCTGCACCGAACTGCGCACACAACATTCCAACACTCCAATCACTTCGCTTGTCGCACCCGGTTGTTCGATTGATGTACCCGTTGTACCGTTGGCAGCAACGACCAGTGCGGGGGCCAAGAAGCAGGAATTTCTGTTTGCTTTCCGACCGCCGGCTGCCAACCTCCGCTGCTCCGGAACGCAACTCACTCACGTGATCGTGTTGTGCACGAGTTGGGACGAGAGCGGGACGGATTCGATCGCCGTTTGTCGTTGCGGCGAACAAAGCGGAACGCTGCAAGCGCTCCGACCGGCCGGCTGCTCGCTTCCGCTACACGAGTAGCTTGTTCGCCTCTTCGACAATCGTGTACGAACTTCGTATGGCGGCCGCCAACTTCCGTCTGCCAACCGCGCCCGGCCGGCGGAAGAATTTCGGTCGTGCGGGCGGCTGAGCAAACGGCCGTCCGGTTAAGCAGAAGAGTCTGCTTCCAAAACACGACTAAAATTAATCCAACGGGCGGTTGACGTCTCTGCAGCGCGCTTCCAATCCCCCGCGCTCGTTTCCGGTCCGTTCGGCCATCTGTCCGTGGATCGTCCGGGACGCGGTCAAGAGCACGTTCTCCTGTTCGCCGTTCTGTTGCAAAGCAGCGACGATCAGCTGCGGAACGGCGGACAAAAACCGAAAACAAACAGCTGCCCGGCCGGAAATAACCCCCGATTCTCCGCTCCTCCCGTCACTCGTGATTCCAGAAGTTTTGCTGTTCGGTTTGTGTCCAATTCGAAACTTCAAATTTTGTACTTGCCTCCGGAAATCCAGCTGGGATGTTTGGTTCTTGTAGCTTCTCGTGGAAGCAATGGTAAATGATAAACCCGTTTATTCGAATAAGTTACGAGCACAGAGGTAAAGCGGCATGGCGATTGTGGTTAGTTCCCGGCTGGGCGCTTTCGATCGCCCAGAAATCGCCTGGATTCCTCTCCAGCAGGCTGAACATCGCGGGCAGGACGAGAAGCGAGTGGACGAGACAGAGAGCGATGCAGAGGTACATCACTCAAACGAAGATCCACGCCATGTAGAGAGGGAACGAAGAACAACGCGACGATCACCAAGCGAAGTGCTCAAAGAGGCCTGGCAGGCGGGAAATCCGACCGAAGAGAGGGCGGAGATCAAGCGGTCGCGCACGTTCGCGTCTCGATGTTCGGCTCCTAAACACGATAACATGTTAATGAGCAGAAGTCTTTCTAAGGCTGCCCGCCGCACAATGGTAGACGAGGTGAGTGGGAACGTCGAATCGAGAACCCAATCGAAATGATTATCGACGCCAGGCAGATCGGATCCAACGGTGACCCCGCAGAAGGACAGGGTGCCGAGCATCCCTAAAGATGTCATTAGTGAAATCGATTACTTCCTGATTGGCGGCCTCACCGATCATGACCGATCCAACGATCGCGGTGGCCACAGCGACGGCAAACGAGTCCCGCATGAACAGGAAACAAACGAGGCTGATGCAGACGAGTGTGCCGAGAGCCGACTGCCTGCAGAAAGAGGGAGGATTGAACACTGCAATGCTTCGGCTTCTCCGCTCACCACGCGTCCGTCGGCATGTTGTCGATGAGGTCAAGGAAGATGGCCTCGTCGTTGTAAACACTCAATTTGAACTCGGGGTAGCGGTCCGCAACCTCCCGCCACTTGTGCAGCAGGAAGCCCCGATCGTCCCAATTGCTTCAGCTGGGTGCCGTGGAAGGCGAGTTGGAAGAAGAAGGTGTCCAGCTTCGTGTGGTTGCTGGAAGCAATCAACAAGTGGACTGACTTCGTTTCATTAAACTCCGCTCACTTCTCTTCCTTTCGTCTTCACGAAGATCCTCCAGAACGAATACTCCGGGCCAGTTGAAGAAGGCGGGCAGCTCGTCGGCGTTGAACGGAGACGGCGGGGAAGCGAGGGCGCTCGAATTTGCCGCTCGTTCAGCTTCCGTCCTCATCCGCCTCTTCTTCCACTCCCTCGGCATTCCGTTGGAAGCGGAGGAAGTCGCGGACGAAGAGGAGCGTCGAATTCGGGCCCCAACTCTTCCGGGAGGGACTCGAAATCGTCGACCATCCGGAGGAAGCGGTCCAAACGGCGGCCGTCGCTGAAGTCGCCCGGCTGCTCGACGAACACCTTGGGCCGTCGTGTACTGCGGCAGCATCTTCTGTTCTCTGATCTTGTTGATCTGCAATACCGAACGTTTGGTTCATTCTTCTTCGTCGTCCACTCACCTCGAGAAGCGGCGAGTCGGTGGCCACCATCTTGTCGAAGGTGAGCAGAATTCGAAATTGCGTTAGCCACTTCAACAGAAGGAAGTATTTCCTTGAACTCGCAGAGGAGAACTCACGTAAATAGAGAACACAAAGAAAAGCAGCCAGCAGACGCAAATGAGCGACGAGACGAGCGTGTTCGTGACCACTTCGACGTACTTGACCACAAACGACTGAAAGCCGCTCTCCACTCGGTCGTGGAAGTTGAGTTGATTCGACCTGTAGCAAGCGGAGTGTAGGAAGGAATGAAGCTGGAAAGCATTACCGCCGGCTTCGTGAACTCCAACGCGTACACCGGCTTCTTCTTCTCCATCTCCGAGTGGGCGGACAGAAAGCGAGCGGCTGGATTCGGTTCTTTTTTGTCGCCTTCTGCCGCTCTTCGGCCTTCCATCTCCAGCCGGCCGGCCACCGCGAGGACGGCCGTGAAGAGGGTGATTTGGAAGAAGAAATCGACGACGATAGAGACGCAGTTCCCGATGCAGAAGCGTCGTGACTTCCGAACTGCCGGTGAAAGCGCCCACGACGTCCGCGAGGAAGTTGGTGAGTGCGGAGATCAGAATGGCCGGGCCCGTCTCGATGAGCACGAGGGAGAGGCGGTAGGCGACCGAATCCTCCGTCGTCGGGTTCTCGCGGACCATTTTGGTCACCCGCTGCCAGGAGTGGAGCATCAGGTAGGCGTCTAAATCGGACTATAATGAGAATGGTTGTCAAGCAAGTAGCTCACCGTCAATCCCAATGGCGAGGATGAGAAAAGGCGTGATGCAGAGAACGGAAGAGAAGTTCACGCCCCCAAGGAGAACATCAATCCCAAGGCCGTCATGGAGGCCATCAACGGGCACGTGACTGCGGTCATCGCCAACGAGATCTGCAGACGATGGAATGAGTAGAAGTGATGGATACAAGAGAGGGACCTTGTGCACACTCGCTTGCTTGGAAGTAGGCGGCCGAAAGGAGGACGGTGACCACCGACGTGACCGCCAGAATGCAGAAGCCGAGCAGGATGGCGGGCAGCAGCGAGTAGCCCCCCGGACGAGCTCTTCCTGCACTGACGTCGGGTTCATCACTCGGATCTTCAGGTGTTCGCTCTTGTACTCGCTAAACAAACACGAGGAAGGTGAAGAAGTTAGCGAAAAGGAGTGCCCACTCGTTGAAGAAGCGGAAGACCTCCATTTCGTACTTCTCGACGTCCTCGGCCGTCCACGCGTCCCGCAGGCCCGCCTTGTACGTCAAGCTGAGGAGTTCGGCGGCCACCAGTTCGCTCCGATTGGTCGCCGGATTCCTCGCCATCCGCACGCCGAAAACACTCGGCTGGATATTGATGCGGACGCCGAAGAGCTCGAAGATCGGGTAGTCGAAGTGGAGCTGCTTCTCGGCCGCCACTTCCGCCGTCATGTTCTGACGGATTTGGAGGGCGCCCTTCAGAAAAGAGAGGATTTGATTGAATGAGGAACAGACGAGGAACTCACGTAGAAAGCCCGGATGGGATCGTTGAGGACACAGAAAGAGGTGCAGAACTCGTCGAAGGTTTGCAGTTTGCCGTTCGACCGGTTGAGGATCTTGAAGCGACGCCGCACGATGTCGTCCACCTGATCGAAAAAAAAAGAAGGTGAGTGGGTGGTGCATCAAAAGACAACTCACCTCGACTACCTCCTTTCAACGCGTCCAACGTGAGCAGGTTGCCGCCCGGCCGCTTCGATTCGATCAGAAGAATTTGGGCGAGCGGGTGGCCGTCCTGATCGAAGAAGCGATCTTTGGCCTCCCATTCGGCCAGCGAGCGCGAACCGTAAGGCGTCCAACCGTGCAGGGTGTTCCGCTGGCTGCAACGAGCAATCGAATCGGTTTCGAGCAGGGTGCAATTTGGCGAGTGTAAAGAAGTTCAGTCCAAGTTCTAGTCGGCTCCTAAAAGTCGGCGGCGGTTTGTGATTCACTGCTCGCCGATTAGCGTCAAACCGGTCCGAATAAATGGAGCAGTAAAGTCGAGTAAAGTTCGGCCAAACGGCGGCGGGGACACCCGCTTGCCTCGTTAGCGAAAAAACGGGGAACGCACAAACTCTCACTTACCGCGTCAAAAACACTTTTGTCGTGCAGACGAGCGTCAGAGAACGAACAGGCGCTCACGATGAGGAGCGGCCGCGCGACGATGAAGCGCGCCCACCAACCATAAGCGCGATGAACGGCAGCGATCAAGCGGCTCTTGCCATGGTGTCTTTGGTCGATGGAAAACGGCCAGGGCGGCTGCAAGATAAAAATGCACCCGAAAAAACTACCGAGAAAGCGCACCATTCGAAGCCCCACTTCTCGTTTTTCGCTTCCATCCCGAGCGAAATGATCGGACGGCCGCGTAACGACGCGCGGAATTCCCGAAACTCGTGAAATGGGCGTCGATAGGAAAAAGACGAGCCGGGAACGAGCGAGAAGACGAAAACAACTCCTCGCTCTTCCGCACGCGCGCAAGTGGTTTCTTCCGTACCGTTCGCTCCTCACCGCTTTAAATAAAACCGCCTGCAAAGGGGGGGTTCGTTCAACTTGAAGACGAATTCGACGTCACGCGAGACGCGTGAACGCGGGCGGCGATTTGCGGAACGTCGGGATTCGAACGCGAAAACGCCCGTGGGCTCGCGTCGAATCGGCGGCGAGTGCGCGTGAACCCGCGAACGTCGCGGAAGAACGCGGAAGCGCGAAGATCGCGTTCGAAACCGCGTCGTTCGAAAAACCAACCGATCGAGAACAAACGCCCCCACGCTTTTGACGTGTGAGCGATCCGCCCCGCCCTCTTTTTCGTTCTCGTGAGCGCTCGGGATCGCCGCCCGCCCGCCGCCGAATTGGGCGAACTCGCCGACGTCCTCCAGTTTTTTGTCAACACTTTGCGTTTATTCGAACGTTTTTCGGCGATCAATCACCCGCCGCTCTCACTTCATTGGCGCGAAGCCGATCTGCGCCTTGCCGATGTGGAAGGCGATGCACTGGCCGCGGTACAGGGGATCGCCGAGGACCCACTTTTGGTCGCCCACCTGCGCGTTCACCTCGCCGAACAGGGCCACGCACTTCGAGCGATCGTCGAGGGACTGCAAGCAGGAAGAGAGTAAATTGGAAGCGGTCAGTTCTGGGTCTCACCTGTGCGGTGTACTGCTCGGCGGTCAGTTTGTGCGTCTTCCCGTTGACCGCAAACTCGAAGGCCGGGAACGTCGACTTCTTCGGAGCAGTCGACGAAGAACTCGCCCCCTTCCTTCCGCGCGCCCAGCAGCTGGAGGATCGCGTCGACGTCCGCCTTCGGCCCGAAAATCTTCTGCGGGCCCGGGCCGGATGAGCGCGTTCGACGGCGAGAAGCTCTTCGATCCGAATTGAATCCTGCAAAGCGATGGATGAAAAGGGTGGAAGGGAAGAGAGGGCCCACTTTTCCAGCTTCAGGATCCACCGCTTCGGGACGGCGACCGGATGCCACTCGAAGTTCTGCTGGCAGTTCTTCTCGTCGTAGCCCGCGAACTCGCCGAAGCCCGCCGCCTGCAGGCCGGCCCGCCCGCGTGTGGTTGAAGCTGAAACGAAACAATCAACTATTCGATATCCTTCCTCTCCCTACGTACACATCAATGTGGAAGGTGTGCACCTGATCGCCCAGCAGCTTCGTGACCAGAGCGAAGGAGGGCAGCAGCGAGACGCCCTGCGGGAAGCCCAGGCCCGCTACCTGAAGGCGACTCCATCGCCCACGCCCTGCTGAAAGAGCTCCAGTCGGGCGGTCGACGAACGGAAAGACGAGGGGGATCGGTTTGCCGAGGCCCGGTGAGCGCGTCCTTCGCCAAGTGGCCGGTGTGCTTCGAGCCCAAGTAATTGGCGGCGAACGGGAAGTGGATCATCGCGCGGTGGGTCTTCGAGCGCCTTGAATAAACGGTAGTCAATGAGCTTTGCGCCGCTTGCACTCACTTGGCATCGAATCCCCGCGGTTCGCGTTGCAGCCGGGCGTCTTGCAGTCCTTCAAGGATAAAGAAAAGGGCAGCTGTTTCTGTAATGAGCCCGCAACCGTCGTCTCAAACAGCCGTGACCAATCATCAAGCCTGTTATCGCATTTGATTGAATTGCGAAGGAGTGCCTACAACTGACAGTTTACAGTTGAATAATCAGCGAATATTACCGAGCACCATGGGCCCCGTCCACACGCCCGCATTCTTGTTGTAGAACGGCTGCGGGATTGACTTTCTTGGCCGCGGAGGCCGCAAGGACGAACGGGAGGAGGAGAAGGAGGGAACGAGTGGAAATCATGACTGATTGGTGAGAAAGAAGAACGAAGATGGCCGTTTAAATACTCGAAGCGGCAAAGAGAAGGGCGATCATCCGGAAGCGTGCTCGATTCAATCAGATTTACCGTTGTTTGCGAAGACGAGCCATCGCCCGGCTTTCCCCCTTCCGCTCCGCTCTCTTCTCCATGGGATTCCCACGGATTGACGAGGCCGGCCGGCTGCCCAAACAACCGGCGCTCTTTTCTGCTCGAGACGAGTTCAACCTCGAGCGCACGGGTTTTGCAGGAAGTGCAGGCAGTCCATTGGTTTCTTCACAACAACAACAGAAACCATGCTCTTGCCATGTTTTGGACGCCGCTTTTACAAGTCGCGACGGCAAGAAACTCGCCGGCTCCTTTAACACACTGGATGAACAAAGCGGATCGTTTACAACCCCTTGCTTACAGCCTCAGCCGCTACAACCGCTTGATAACGAGCACACTCTCGAGGAAGCTCCCTTGCGTCTGGAACACAGGCTGCAAACGAAATTGAAAACAAAACCGAACGCTCCATCCACGCCGCCAACATTCACCCGGTTTGCTCATCTCCGGCTTTCTTTCATTTCGACCCGAGCGAACCGAAGCGGGTGGTCGGGCGCGTTCTGCAGCGATCGGTGAGCTCATTTCGTTCCGTTCGTGGGCGTCCAATCATCCCCCCGTTTGCAGAAGATGGAGCAGGAGCCGGAGCGGAAGTTGCCGCGGCGAACTCTCGTTGCGGTTTTAATTACAACTCTGGCAACGTCCTTCCGCTGGGGCTACCACCTTTCGATCCTCAACCCCACCTTCGGCGTGTTGATGGACTTGGAGAACCGAACGTTAAAGGCGCACTACGGGATCGAGCCGGCCAATGACGCGCTCCACACGTGGATCTGGGCCCTCACCTGGGGTCGCTCTCCACCCCTCTCCTTCCTTTCACCCACTCGCTTGCAGGAGCTTCTTCCTAACGGCCACCTTCGGATCGATCGTCTTCTCCTGCATGAACGAAACGATGGGCCGACGGACGGGCTCCTCTTACTCGCAGGGCGTCTTCATCATCGGGCGAGTTCATCCCTTCTTCCTTCCCCTTCACTCATCTTGTTGTTCCGCTTCAGGTCGGTGCTCTCTGCAGTCTCCTATTTCCAAATGTTCGAGCTGCTCGTCCTTGGGCAACTGGTCAGCGGGTTCGCGCTGGGTAGGCGGCTCCTATGAACAAGAGGCTCACCTGATCGCTTCGTTGCAGGAATGGCTATGTCAGTCCTTACGCCCTTTGTCAACGTAAGCGGCTCCTCCACGTCTATTCACTTGTTTAATCGTTCGCTTGCAGGAGATCTGTCACGAACAGCACAGCTACCTACCTGTTCTAATCTAACTTCTGGTTCGCGGCCATCGGAATTGAGTTGGGGAACGACGAGTGCGAACATCCTGGGTGTGGAGATCGTGCTGGGCGGCGCTGATCCGGTGGCCGGTCCTCTTCGCACTTCCGTGCGTCTTCTCCCTCGTCTGGTTCGTTCCTTCTGCTGTCCTCCAATCACTCCCATCGCTTCAGCATCATCTTCTTCCTCAAATGGGGTCCCGAAACGCCCATCCGACTGCTGAAGACGAACCGGCGCGAACAGGCACTCCACTCGGTCCGCTTCTACTACGAGCTCGACGGGCACGCCGCGGTCGCCCACTTGGTGAAGAGCGAAAGGAACCTCCGGCAGGTGCGTTCTTTCCCCTCTAGCTTTCCTTTATATCCTTCGTTCAGGCTAAATCGATGGTGGCGATGTCCCTCTGGCAGGCGTCTCCGCGACAGGGAGAACCGAAAGGCCCTCTTCTTCGCCTGCTTCATCAACGTGATGACGATGCTGAGCGGCATTCTCGCCATCACGCAGTTCGGGACGCTCCTCTTCGCGGACCTCGAAGATCGAAACGGTAGGAATGGGCTTTTTGCAGTGCTCAACTGGTTTTCTTGCAGAACAAAGCCGGCTTCATGAACGCGGGCGTTTTGTCGGTCTCGCTCATCGGTTCGTCTTTCTTGCACTCTCTTCCGATCATTCTTCTGCTTTGAGGCCTCTTCTTCGCTCTGTTTGTGGTGAAGGACTACGACCACAAGAAGCTCCTGATGATCTCACATCCCAATCCTCCTCTTTGCTCTCCTTAATCAACCTTGGATTCTTCGGCATACAGTTCATCGAGGTTACTCCCTCCTTCAATCTTCCCTTCATTGCCCCTCTTGCAGAACAAGAACACCTCGCTCTACTGCTTCCTCGGGCTCAGCATCGCCTTCTGCCTCGTGTTCTCGCAGTCGCTGGAGAAAATCATGGTCTTCCAAGGGGCGGCGTTCACTGCCGTCGAGCAAGTTCACACCAACTAATCCAGTCGACTCTCCTTGATTGCAGGTACCTGGATTCAACGGCGGCCATCTCGCTGGCGGTCGGCTTCTTTGTGACGTTCCTTGCGCCGTTCGCTTTCCTGCCCGTCTACGACCTCATCCAAGGCAAATCCTTCCTCATCTTCGTCGGTACGTGCTCATCTCCAACTCTCCTCACGTGCCAATCGTTTGTCTTTCAGTAATCCTGGTCGTCGCATGGGTCGTCTGCTTCTTTTGGTACCCGACGAAGCCGAAGGTCGCCCTTATCATCGACGCTTCGCCCGCGCCCGATCAAATCGAGAAAGAAGGGTTGCCGCTGGAGAAGGGCGAGCTGATGGTCTCCGAGAAAGACGATCAGGCCCAAGGGAAGGAGGAGCAACCGCCGCAAGGGAAGGAGTGGAGCAAAGAGCCGACCGGACCGACCAAGACGAAGACGATGACGACGCAGTCGCGGGAGCCGTTCGCTTGATCGCTTCTCTGTTCGTTGCGGGATAAACCGAGGGATCGTTCCGTTGAGTTGGTGGTTCGAAAGAACAAAAGATAAGAAAGGAATCTTTCAAACGGCTTAGTTGGCCGTGCAAACCCCCGCAAACATTGCGGTCCTCTAGCCAGCTTACTGCCCGTTTTGTCTGCGGTTCGTCGAGGTCCACGGATAATCCGTTGGTTCGAACAATCGGCGGCTATTCTCGTCTCCTTCTACCGTAGTTGTCGTTTGCAAGCGAGGAAGTGCACTCTCGGCGCCGAACGAGGAACTCCGCACTTGGAAACGCGAACGGCCGACGAATTCGTCCGCATTTCGCATCCCTTCGTTCGTCCGTTCTGTTCCAAATCCATCCCACAGTGCGGGATTCGTTCGTTGGAGACGAGGCTGCCCTCTTTGTGTTGCTCGGAGTGATCTTCGAAATGTGTATGCCGCCAGAATTCGGCGCCGAAAGTGCGCCCGCCGGCTGCAAAACACGTCAAGAACACTCGCGGTGCCGCCTTTGGATTTTGATCACCCCATTGCCTTCCTCAAGCAAGCGGCCAGCCAACCACCGTATTTTCGTCGCCTTTTGACGTCGCCACTCGGTTGTTGTTTTTGCGGGTGTGTGGACCCGACCGAAAATCGCGGACTTCCGGCCGGCTGGGCGCGCGGCGATAAGCGGGCGGCCGTTCGGCTGGCCGCCACTTCCGCTCGAGCGCGCGTGCAGAAATCGAAGAGGCGTAATGCACTTCCGGGCACGAGGAGCCGCCTTCAGCGAACACTTGCAGAAGTGCAACGGGCTTCTTCTTTCTTTCGGATTGACCTTTCGTTCGGCGAGTGCGTGACTCCCAGCGGAAGTCGTGTGAGAAGAACTGAAGTGTGTTTCTAAATCTGATTAGGACACTCGATTAGTCCAGTTAATTACTGCACTTAAATTCTTTGCATCCGGCTACTGTATTCTTCCGCTTGCTTAGTGCACTTTGAACACGAAACTCGACGAGCGCAAGGAAGAGATCTCTGGTTCTTTTCGTTGTGAATCGGTTTGCCGTTCAAACAGCAAAACATCCCCGGGGATCAGAACACAGTCGTTCGCTCGATTGTGGTCGCCTTTCACGGTCGGGGGCAATCGAGCGTGAGCGGCGAACACTCGACCGTGCCTCCCGCGGCGCACAGGAAATGACACCGGCGAGTACGTGGGCTGGTCGCCTGTTAGTGCACTTCCACTCGAGCGAAACGGGTGGCCGATCCCCCCGAACACTCGTTCGTTCCGAATCAAGAATCCAAACACTCCGGCACGAATTCGTCACTTCGTTCGGGCGGGTTGCAAGCGGCGAGTTCGTGCGCTCGGCTGCAAACGGGAGTGATTTCGTTCCACTCGGCCGTCCCGAAATAGCCGCCGCAAGAACGAAAGAACGCGGGGGAAAGGCGGCTATTTCGGGCGGCCCATTGTTCGCCCGCTTCTTTTCGTTCGTTTGTTCGCCGCACTGCTCGGCGACGAGGTCGACGATCCGCGACCGCCGAGTGGCGTCAATCGCCGCCTGCGGGCACTCGGGGGACCGCCGAATGGCCGCCGGGTGGGCAACAAAGCGGCTGCTCGACGGACTTTCGTCTACGAACTCCCTCGATCGGGCGTCCATTAATCCGAAAGAATGGAGGGCGTAAATCCAATCTCGTAGATCCAATTTCGTGGATTCACTTACGAAAACAAACACGAAGAACTGGCGGCTTACGTCCGTTTGGATGAGAAAAACAATTGAGTCTCTTCGGAGTTTGTTTTCACTTTCCATCCATTCCTCTTGACCTCCGTGTCTAATCGAATTGGATTTGTGGCCATCGCGTCAACAAGGGGACAAATGCCCTCTCATTTGTTCTCTGGATTGTACCCAAAGGATACCACCTCAAATGCTCTGCCTGGATTCAATTATGATATCAAGCGAAAAGTACAGTGAATGGAGTTCTTCGAGGATTCGTTCGCACTTGAAGGCGTTTTTCTTTGCTCAACCAAGTGAGCGGTCAACCAGCGGGCTTCTGCGGATCCCGAAGCCCCCAAGCGGAGGGAAGCCGCGTGTTCTGATCGCGGCGGCAGACGGAATTCCGCGTACTCAACTCAACGGTTTCCGTCCAACTGACTGGGAAATGATGAGGGCGGCGAGATCACGATTTCTCGGCCAGAAGCCGTCCGAATTCCGCCGCTACGCAAAAGCACGGCCCGTAATCCGCCACCCGCTCGAAGTCGAAGCGGAAGCGGCGGTAATTGAGCGGGCGGGTGGGCGGATTCCCTCGTTACGCCCGTACGGTACGCGTTTTTTGTTCTCTCGATCGACTGCCGTCATTCTTCGCCCTTCTCGCCGCCCTCGCCTTCCCCGTAATCCACCGGAAAGTGCGGGAATCGGTGGCTAATTGCGGGGACCAATGATGTGATGGCCGGTGGAGAAATCATAACAGAATTCGATTAACCGACGGAAGGAATGCTTACTGTACTTCCTTCCTTTCCTTTCCGCTTGTTTACCGCTGGAATGGGCGCGTGTCACGCGGAACGTCGGCCGGCAATCCGCTCCTGACATTTCTGCACTCGTTTTCCGAGGGCTCTTCGCTAATCCGCCGGCCGGATTGTGTGTTTCTTCTCGTTCGTTATGTCTTTTGCGGGTATTTCGAGCGCGAGAACAAAGAAACCGACGAGAATCCGAGAATTCCGAACAATCGGGGCGGTTTATCCCCGCTGCGAGGAATGTGCAGCCAGAAATGGTCAAACAATGGGCTCAAACGTGTACCGTAGTCCAATGAAAAGTGGGGTTTCAACATGGAACTGGACTTTCTTTTGGCTGTTGCTTGACTGCGGAATAGAACTCTTCTTTCTTAATTCACTTCCGTAGTGACTAATCACTCGAGCCGTCAGTTGGCGGATTTCCGCATGCCCAAGAACATTCCTGCTTGCTTCTTCTGACTTGTTGCTGCGATCTTTCGAACACACTCCCGACTGGCGACTTCCGCCGGACGGCCGACCAATTTCTCTCCTTAATCGAGTGCAGACAATGGACGAAAGGAGACGAGTGGTCTTCGGTTTGTGCTCCTTCGCGTTCACTCCCAAATGCACGCACTCTTGAATGAATGCTGCAAGTGACAAGAAGAAGACGCGCAATCAGCCCGGAATATCCGCTTCTTGTTGACAAAAACAACCCCGCGCAAGAAGACGGTAAACATCTGCACGCCGCTTTCAGCCGCTCGATCGAATTTGGAGCAAAAATCACGATGAAAAGCGGCGTCGAATTCGATTTGCAGCCGCCGAACCCCCGCATTCGAACGTCACGCACTCGCCGCCTTTCTTTTGTGCTCCCGTTGGCCTCGAGAATGGAGCAGAAAAAGGGGAGAACACATTGAGGTCACGCACCGAAGCTGCAGAATTCCGATTGTTTCGTTCGGATGGAAGGCGAGTAATCAGGCGCTAATTTCACGAGCAGGCGGAAGTCGCCCGTCTGCTCATTTCCTCCTCGTTCTTCGAAGTTCGTTCGCAGAAGCTAGCTGACAGCCAGCCGCCAATCAAACGGCGACGGCGTTCGCATTCATCATTCGGACGTCCGCTTCGTTCGGTTTCCTTTTCGGGCGGTCGGGTGCACGTTTTCTGCACACGAACCCACGTGCGGCCGTCGCTTTCGTTCTTCCGATTCACCCGAAATAACCCGAATGTCTCGCCGGACCGCCACTTTGGGCGCGAAGAAGGTAGGCGGCAGGTGGACCTGCTCATTATTGCGTGTTCCCGCGAGTCCCGCTTCTCCGTACGCGGCCTGCGAATAGCTCGGTGGACGTGGAGCGGGATTATGGCCCCACGTCGTGCCCCCGTCATCCCCGTCGATGTCCAGAGGATTCCATCGGATTAGCGGACACTTGCGGCGGCTGGAAGGACGTCGGAGGTCACGGGGATCCCGTTGATGGACGTCCGCAGACAATCGACTCGCTTTTCGCGGATTCCGCTCGCTCGCTCGCTCGTGACGGAGTTGGCGGCCGGCTTCTGCGAACAAAGCCGCCCGAAATCGCCTACCGTAACAAAAAAGTGGGAACAAAGCGGTCGGTCGATCGCCGCGATCGTTGGACGCGGTGGGCACAATGGCCGTCAATTGATTCCAGTTATCCGCTAATTTGAGTGAAATCCAGACGGCCGGTTGTGTGAGGGCGGACGAGACTCCCAGTTTTCACTTGCAATCGACCGAAATTACCCCCCGCTTTCGGCGCCCACCCACCTCGTCCCAAGATCGCCAAATCGCCATTTAGGTGGCGGAAAGACGGGATTCAAGTCCCTTCCCGGCACTTCCTCCTCCACTCGTAATCGAGCGCCGGATTTTGCCGCTCGCACTTGACGGCACGAACCGCGCGAGAAGCCGCCGGAATTCCAATTGGACGAGCGGTGTGACGCGCAAATTGCATTCGGGCGAAAAGCCGCGGATTCCGCGAAGCTGCCGGCTGTCAACAAGTCAACAGGAACGCGGAATTCCCGCGAAATTGCCAATCAACGTCCACATTCACGCGTTCGCATAATCCGCACGCAATTAGTCCGCTGGACGGCGATTGATTGGTGATTAACCTTCTCTTCCCTTCCCTTCCCTACCCTCCACTTCGTCTTGTACCCCTGGTCGAGTACCGTACGCATTCCACGAACTGTCGGGTTGCTCGTTGGGCGCTTGTTGCGATCTCCGTCTTCTTCTGCGAGTAATTGGGAGCATTCAGTGCGGAGCGAGCGGTCTGAATGCTCGTTCGTTTGTTGCTCTCCGGCCCGCGACCACCTCGCCGAGTCTGACGTTTCGATCGCTTCCGGCCGGCAGCTGCAAACGGGGCGGGTAATTCGAGAAGAAGCTGGAGGCGGGCTCCTGCAAACGGGCCGCCGATTCGGGCGATGACGAGGCGGAACTCGCTCGGCGCCCGCGAGCACGTCGGCCGGCCGCTCGGTTACGGTCTTCGGAGGAGCGGAGGTCGTGAGGCTGCAGCCCGCCTTTTTGGCTGTTCGTTGGGGCGGATTGGAAACGACGACGTCGTCCCGCTTTCGGCCTCCACTCGGCTCCTTTGTTCGCCGTGCGGATAATCCGCGTGGTGGTTGGAGGACGCATTTTGCATTCCGCCCGCGTTGATTCCTTTTCATCCTTTCTTCTCCTTTGGCTTCGTTCTTGTCATTCTGGCCGTCCAGTTCGTATAGTCGACGGTTGGCTGTAGGCGGCCGGCATTGTGCACGCGGCGCACTTTACGAGAGTTTCCCAATCCCCGAGTAATTAGCCAGTCGGTTGTTTACGAGTTCGAGCGGGGGTTCGCGTGGCGGGTTCGCCTTCGAGCATTCCCTCACCCGCTAATTGATTATTCCAGGCCGGCCACGAGACTCGCCGCCCGGCCGGCAGGTGAATCCGAGAGAAAAGGAGCGGGAATTCGTGAGTTAACCGCACACTCGCCGGTCGAAAAGTCCGCCGGCCAGGCGGTTGTCGGGCGGCAACGAGCGGCGGGCCGCCAACCTTCGGTCTTGTTTATTCATCGCGGGAACTTCCGCCCGCCCGCTCGTCTGCTCGCTTGCTTCGGGAATTCGACGCAAAATTCCGCTTCTTTCCGCTTTAATACCGTAATTTCGTTTGGATCTTGTGCGAACGAAGGAACGCTTGATCTTCCCGACAGTCCGCACGTACGAATTCCGCGGAAAGCAACGACAAAGTGATCCGATTACTTCGAACTGAAGCCTATCAGTCGGGGAATTCGATTCCTTTCGTTGCGAGCAGTCTGTTTCGCTGGCAACCAGCAATCGGATTGGGCGTGCACCTGGCGGCCTTCTTCTTGACATCACTCCTCGCTTCCAACCATCCAGAGAAGAGTGCAGAGTGGTCGGGATTTTACGGTAGGCGGGCGGAAGTGCTCGCTCGTCGGATTAGTTTGTTTTGCTTCCTGTCATCCCGCTTCTTCGTGCTACTCATGACTAACGGAGGGAGCAGACAGTAATCTCCGGCGAGTGATCACCTGCAAGTGATCACTTATTCTTTCAACTTGTGGTCGGCTGCACTCTCGACCTCCGACTGGTGCCAAAAGCTTTTAGTTCGGCGGCGGATTAGGTGGCCGGATTATGCGGATTTTCCACTTGTTTTGTCCGCTTTGAACTTTCAACCGGTGGTTTGCGGGAAGGTTCTTGAACGAGAGAACAAAGACGGCCGGTCTCTTGCACTCGAGAACTCTGTCCTTTCGCAATCCCCGCCGTTAATTGGGCGCCTTGAACCTCTCGGCCTAACCACAAAGATGATGTTTGAGTTAGTCGGCCGTCTGTGCGATTAGACGGCGGAGAGGTGAGGCGGCCGCCCGACTGCAAACCGCCGCCCCTAATCGCCGGCCGGCTTCCACGTCAATTGTCGCCTTAAGACGGAGATTCCAACGCGGCTTTCACGGGTTTTGCGACAATCTTTTGTCCCCTCCGACGACGAGATGTTCCGCGATGAAGTCGGGAATTAGTCGAGAGAATGTCGTCTTTTGAGCGAGCACTCCTTCTTTCCAGCACCAACTTCTTTGTCTTTACGGGAGCCCAAAAACCACCCCTCAAATGGGCGAAATTCGTTTCGAAGACAAAAAAGACGCCGATTTGGGGTCGTTTGTTCTCGGCGATTGCTCGAAAATAACCCCCGCCTAATCATTCCGCCCATTCAGCGCTCTAATGATCACGCGGTAATTGGACGAGTGTGGGGTACTCCTTGACCTTCCGGACGGGGCCGAAAACAAACAGAAAGTTCAATGGAGTGATTAAAACAAGTGGCTGCCTCACGTGATTCCGGCCGCAATTAACGGCCGCTCTTCGGGCGGGATTCCAATGGAATTACCGCCCGCCTTCTTCCTCCATTGACTCCGCCCTCTGCGGCCACTCCGTCCGCCCGCTCGCTCGCTCAAAAGTTCTCCGTTCAGTTGGGCGAGCGAAGCGGTCCGAATTGAGTGCGGGGATCATTCCGTTGCGCGTTCGAAGCTCTTCGTTGAACTCCGGCCACGAATTCCCGTCGGATTGTCTTCTTTTGTCACTCGGCGGATTCCCGAAGCCGCCCGCCCCTCGGCGTGCTCGACGGTCGCTGCGGAGCGTCGCGGAAAGTGGGCGGAGCGTTCGGCTCTTTTTTTGGCTTCTCGATCGTTTGTTCTCGCCGCCCGGCCGGCGGCTCTCAGTCGAGGTTTGTGTTCGCGGAGGGAACGGTCGGCCGTCTCCGATCTCCTTCGCCATCTCCTCGCGTACGGTAGTCGATGGAGCGAGTGGTCGCCTTCAACCTTCTGCTCGTTCCGAAAACCCGCCGATCGAATGGCGGCCAATCGGAAGGGACTCCAATTCCATTCATTCTTCTTCGCGTGTTCCTTTTGGCCTTAATCATGTTAATCCATTCGATTGCGTGCGGATCGACGGGAACAACAGTCGGCTGGCCGGTCGGTCGGCTGCCAACCCAACGGTCGGCATTCAATGGGCGACATTTAAACCCGATTGTTCGCGCGAACTTCCTCGTCTGCTGCCGTGTGCGCGTGACGCGCAACAACCGTTGCAATCAGCCGGCAATCAACCCGCTTCTTTCAGCCCGCCCGCCGCCGTCTGCTCGCTTGCGGAGTGAACCTGCCGACTGCACACTTCCGCCTTCAATCGAGATGTACACGAACCTTCTGCTCTCCCTGTTGGCTCTCGTCTGCCTCTTCAAATGGACCGATGCGGCGCGAATGTCCGACGAAGAAGGTTCGTTTTTGCCTCTCGCTCGTTCCGCTCCACCTCGCCCGCATTCAAACACCCGCCGCCCTTCAATTTGCGTTCGATTGGAAGTGCACGCGGACGGGTGGGGCACTTGAAACGTCATGCGGGAATCTATGAGCAGTTTCGTTCAAACACAATCGGTTCGTTTGTTCCAAAGAAAGCAGAGAGTACGGTATCCTTTTGTCTTTTCTGAACGAAGTGGTCGTTGATCGGAACGGGCCTTCCCTTTGTTCTCAAAAGAAAAACGGGGACACAAATTGGATGAGGGCTACCGGCGGGGATTAGCGGGCGATCGAACGTCCCGAATTCCCGTTCCGCACGTAACTCGCCGCCGGGTTGTTTTGGCCGACTGGATGGCCGCCGGTTAATCCAATTAGTTCGCCCTTTCGATCGGCCGCATGACCCAGAGGCCGCCTTCTCTTTGTTTGTGTGCGGATTGATCGCGAATTCCTTCGGTTGACGTCCCGCCGGCCGCTCGTTGGGTGGTCGGGCCGGGGGTTAATTGATGGACGGGCGGCATTCGACGAACAAGCGGCCGGGGATTAGCGGAGATCCGCGGGATGGCCGCGGAAGTAAACAAACCGCCGAAAGGTCGTCATTGAGAAAGCGGATCGGATTAATTCCGCTCCCATCAAACACTTGACTTCTCGCCCGGTCGGCGGAATTCGATTGGAGGTCGCGGGAGTGTCTCGCCCGCGTGGTCGCCGCGAATTCCCGGTAGTCGTGGGAATTCGGTTGGGTTCCGTCGGGCGGTTCGCGGAAGTCGGCCGGCGGCTCCAAATGGCGGAAGAATTCGAGTGGAAACGAGCGGCCCGGTGGCTCACCGCTCGTCCGAACGGATGGACGGCCGGAAGCTCGAATGCTCTCTGGTTTCCTGCAAGACGCCGCTCGAAAACAAGCAATGAATTCGGAATGCGTTTGGTTCGAAGCACGCGGTCTTTCGGCCCGTCGGTCGGTGGTCGCCGGGAGCACTCGCGGACTTCCGCAAAGGCGGCCGGCCGGCGGAAGGATCGCGTTGTTGTGTCAACAAGGCGGCCGTTTGGTCCCGCGACCTCCGCTTTCACGCCCCAAACGGGGAGCGCGAGAATTCGCGGAAACACGCAACATTCGGCGACCAAATGGGCGAATTCAACCGTATTCGATGCAACTTGAGGAGCGGGCGGCACGAAAATACACGAATGCTCCCTCACACATCACTCCATAAGCATTCCACTTATTCCTCTGCTTTCAGCCCGTCGGAAACTCTACACGCTGGCCGAACTGCTGGACGAGGAGATCGCCGCGCGGCAGGAGCTGAACGCCGCCCTCGCCCGCGAGCAGGCCCGCGAATTCGAAGAAGTGGTCGACGCGGAGGCCGCGAAGCTGAAGGACGGCGCGAAGACCAACGAGCAGCCGAAAGCGCCCCGTCGGGTCTCGTTGGGCGACCTGCTCGAGGAGTTCCCCTTGCCGAACGCCAAGCGCAGCCCCAACCTCCTCCGCCAACTCGCCAACCAGAGCGCCCGCGGCTTCGGCAAGCGGAAGTGAACGCCCGGCCGCTCCACGCTCTTCCTTCTTCTTTCTCGTGTACATTCCACCTTGTGCATTCCACCAAGCGCCCGTAGATCTCCCACTTCTCCTTCTCATATCCCCGAAGTGATTAGTGAACTCGAAGCTCCACAATCAAGCCATCCCGCCTCCCTCCTCTCCTTCTCGTCTCCCGGCCGGCCTCCGTTTTCTGTTGATCTCCACCGTAAGCGAATAAACTGGAAAACCCCAAGGAAGAAGGAAGATCGTTTATTCTCTGCAGAAACCAGTCGATCTACCCGCCCGCTCACCAAATGCGGCACTGATCCTTCCCGTACTTCATCGGCTTGTCCGTGCACTTGTTGGCCACCCAGAACGACTGCAAGCATCGAGTTGAATGGAAGGAAAGGAGAAAAGCGTTCTTACGAAGAAGTTGCTCAAAGCGGTGTCTATGCGGGCGTAGTTCGGTGCGTGAGTGTCAGTCTGCAGGTTGTTCAGACGGTTCGCGAGCGAGTAGTGATCGCAGAAGGCGACGCCCATCGACACGAAGAACGTTTGGTTGTGCGTCAAAGTGGGGTAGCCGCGAACGTAGGAGTCCCGTCCGGCTTTCTCTCGCTTCAGGTGCTTCTGGTAGGCGAAGAAAGCAGCCCTGACGCCTCCATTATCGGCGATCTACAACACAAGAAGGCGGTTAAGACGACTGAGAAGTCAAGACTCACATTCTCGGCCAGCGTTCGCTGCCCATCGACGTGCACTTTAAGGTCGGGGTCCTCGATGCCGTTGTAGCGATCAATGAAACACTGCGCACGGGTGTTGAATTCCGTCCGGGATGGAGCGTCCAACCTGAGCAATCGAAAGAGTGATCTCTATCTTTTCCTGGTAGCTCACAAATCGCCGCCCGGCTGCCCGTCTTTGTCGAAGAACGCACCGGTGCTGTCGAAGCCGTGCCTGAACCAAGAAGAGCGATGAAGAGTGAAAGAAGAAACTTGCGTGAACTCGTGGCCCAAAATGAACCCGAGCATCCCGAAGTTGTATGCCGCAGGGTTCTGGACTTTCACGATGTCGGTGATTGCGGCCGGAATGTCTGAAGCATAAAAATAGAACGAAGAAGTCTGTTCTTCACTCACAGATCGCATTTTCCGTCGTGATGTGGGCGGCGTTCACGTCGCTCGCGCGCATCGACAGTTCCAAGCTCGTGTAATATTCGGGCACGACCTGCAATCTGTTGGTTAAAGGAGTTGATTGAATGGGGAACGAACCAAAGACATCATTTTGCGGTGAAGGGCGTGTAGCGTGACCTTGACGCCCATCTGGCGGTAGGAGTCCGCCGCCGGGTCGAGGTTCAACAGCTCGTAGCGTTGATCCAGGCGGCGCGGGTCGATCGCATCGTCCACCGCCCCGATCACCTTGCGCATGGCCTTCAGCTTCTCCATTACGGCCTTTCGCGAGGCGTCCGAAAGCCAATCGTTTCGGTTGAACACTTCGACCATCCCGCCGCGCACGTCCTCGGCCATGTCCTCCACGTACTTCCGGGTGTCCTCGCTGAACCACTTCGTGACGTACAGGTGATCCGAGACGAGGTAAAAGGACTCGGCGATGTCCTCCAGGCAGTCCTGCTGCCGATTCGACACGTACGTGCTCCCGTCGATCTGTTGGGCGAACGTGTGGGCCGCCGTGATGAAGCGCTGGTCCAAATACTTCACGTTCGCGATCACAAAGCGCATTTGGAGGTAGTTCACGAGGTCCGTCTTGCGCGCGTCGTCTGCGATGAGTGTGTTGAGGACGGTGAAGTAATTGCGGTTCATGATGTACATCGGCGTGGTCGGCTTGTTCAGCTCGATGCGGACGGCGTCCGGAATGTAGTCGTTGGTCGTGAAGTATGTCTGCCAGTCGATCTGCAGCAAGGAATAATTGAGCAGTATTCAGTGGAGTGTCCTTCGACTCACCATCGGCATGATGGTGTCCAGATCCTGTCGAGTGATTTGAGCGCACAAAGACTCGATGTTGGCGGCGTTCACGCTCACGTTGATGTTGGCCGCAATGATCGCGTCGGAGAGTCGTCTCTCGAAGTCCTGCACGCCGGTCATCGCGGCGTAAATTTGAGCGACGGTCACCGCCGCGGCGCCCCCCGCTGCGGCGGCATCAGTCACGATGATCTGCGCGAGCTCCGTAAGGAAGTCCAGCAACGCCTGGCGCTTGCTCGCCGCCGCCGCGTTCGTGTAGTCGTCGTAGTTTTTGAGGAGCAGTTGGGCGGGCATCAGCACGAGGTGGATCTCGCCGTCGGACATCTTGAAGGGCTCCAGGTGGATGAGAAGCGACTCGCCCATACGCAGCGAGATTTGATGCAGTTCTTCTGTCAGCTGAGGTGCCAGGTAGGCGGCCGGAACGAAGGCGGCGCCATCGAGGAGCGGAAAGGCGGTGTTGGCCGTGATGTCCGCGCGGAGGTCGGCCGTTCGAGCGGGGCCGTCCAGCTCGATTGCCGCGACGTCGAGGCACTTGTCCCGATAGGTGCGCATCTTGTCGATCGCCGCCACCGTCGTGTTGTCGTCGCTCATCAAAAGGTCTGCAACATAGTGGTGATTGCTTGTTCTGATCAGGAGCTCACCGTTCTTCCGCTGATCCACGACGTCCTGCACGTGGTTCAGCCAACTCGCGCGTCCGTCCGCCCCGCCGTTCGGCGTGTCCGCAACGAACTTGCCGCAGGTGTACTTGAAGAAGCCGTCGCACGGTTTGACCGACTCGTCGATCGCGTTCGCGAACACGCCGAACTTCGAGACGTGGTGGACGGGTCGCTTGTGCTGCGGCCTCTTCTTCTTCTTGGCGGCGTGTTCGGGATGTCCGTGGTGAGGATGGGCAGCGGAGGAGTGGCCCGTGTGGTGAGTGGACGATCCGTGAGCGGCTTTGTGCTCGTGAGCTCCTTTGTGAGCAACCGGGTGGTGGGCGGGATGCTGCGGATGATGTCCAGCGTTGTGCGCCGCGTGATGGTGAGCAGCCGGGTGGTGTGCGGCGTGCGCTTGCCCGTGATGCTTCTGGGCATGCTGCGGATGATGTTGCTGATGATGAGCGGGCGGCTTCGAGTCGCCCAACCGGCAGAGCAGAGCGGCAAGGAAGAGGAGAGTGAGGAGCGGACAAACGGCGGACATTTTGGCCGCTTTGTGTGTGGCTTCTCTTCGCTTGCTGCTCGCTTTTATACGAACTTCGGGGCTCCAAAAAGAGAACAAAGCGGCCGTTTGCGCAGCCGTTCGTCGCCTCTCTGCCGCAAAGCCCTCGCTGCTAATCGGACGGAAGCTCCGAGTTTCTGCCGCTCCCGACCGCCAGGCGCCCTTCTGACGCCGGTCGGCCGCCGGCTGATCAAACCGACCGCACAATGGCGTCCTTTTTGACAGTCCAGCAACCACCGGGATTCGCGAGAGTTCGGACGGAAGTCGGCGGATTTCACGAAAACAAACACACGAGAATAAACTCGGTGGTGTTCTTCCTGCTCGGCGAAACGTCGCTCCGTTCTCGCTGCCTTTCAGGGAACACTCCCCTGATCACATTCGTTTGCGAAAGCCGTTTGTATCGTTTTCAAAATCAAAAAAGCATCAGTGCGAATTAAAATGCCTATTAGTGTCGACATAATTGCGCGCTTTTTTGACGAATAACAAGTTTTAAGCACGATCCAAGTGTTTCGATGCATGTCGCAAATCAGCCGCACGCTTTTCCGTACAGTTTATTGAACAACAACAAGGAAAAGACGTATTGGATAATCACGAGCTCACGGCCACGCGGGAACGTTCAGGCAGGCGGGCACGTGCTGGTCGAGGCGGGCGGCGGCACGGTGCTCCTCGTACTTCTGCAGCATCTCGCGGTAGGCGGTCAGGAGGTCGGCGGGGATCTCCGCCCGCTCGTACGTCTGTTGGCGCAGATGGCGGCAAATGTTCTCGAGAACGCGGCCGACTTCGCGCCGCTCGAAGACGCCCGTCCGCATGGCCGCGTAGTGGGCGAGAGTGCACAGCGATTCGGGCTGCCTGCAACGAGGAGCAATGCAGTGGAAGTGCGGGAGAAGTGGACGTACACGACGGGCAAACGATGCAGTTGGACGGAAGGCGGACCGTCGACCGTGAGCGTGAGCAGTTTCAGCGAGGCGGTCGGCGGCGGATTCACCTCCTTGAGGATGTGCAGCGGGACGGGCGTGCGGCGGAGGCGGCCGGGCAGGGGCCACTCTTTCCACTCGAGCGGTCCGTCCACGTCCAGCCAGAAGAGGCGGTTCGTGAACGTCGAGTGCTGCTTCCAGTCCGCGCACTGGATCGCCAGACAGAAGCAGCGCGAACCGCGCCACGCCGTCCACATGAACGCGAACACCTGCAACGAGCAGCTGAAGAGTGTACGATAGGGGGAAGACTCACTTTCGTGTGGCCCGGTCGGTTGGAGACCGTTGGCGCGTTGCGGCACTTCAGCTCGTCCATCCGCCGCTTCTCGAGGTCCCACACGCGGATGACGGGCGTGAACTCGTCGCCGATGGTCCGCGACTGCCACTGTTGGGGCGTCCGCTTGCCGCGCACGGACGTGAAGCCGATGCGGGTGGACGACAGGCGGCCCGCCTCGGAGTCCCAGTCGAGCGGCGCGTTCTTGATCGAGGTCTCGTGCAGGACGCGCGCCGGCTCGTCCCAATCGTGCAGCCGGAAGAGGATTCGGTCCTCGCGCGTCTTCACGGTCGCCGTGAGGAAGCAGGCGGCGTCCACGGGGCGGAACTCGAACTGGCGGCTGCCCATCGGGAACACGCGCCTGTCCGAGGGCTGCACGAGGCCGAGCGTCTCGTTCAGGTGCACCTTCCGCAGGGCGCCGCCCTCCAGCTTCAGGATGCCGCTGCGCTCGTCGCGCGGCAGGTACTCGGCGGCGTGCTCGTCCGTCATCGTGAAGCGCGCCCTGAAAGCAGCGGAGTGGTGGGAAGAAGGAAGGAGTGGACGAACCCGCGCATTCGAAAGTGCAGGTCCTGGACGACGAGCGCCTGCCGGTTGGGGAACAGCGGAAACCAGTGGCGCTCGTTCAGCACGTACGACTCGCCCGCCCAGTCGTGCAGCTGGATGGGCGCCGTGTGGCTCGGGTGCACCTCGCCGCAGAGCTGCAGCGACGCGTGCACGAGACTCGATTGTCCGAAGCAAACGTCCGCCATCAGGAGGAAGAGGACTGAAACAACGCAAAGTCAGAGAGAAGTGGAATGAAAGGTGCTGGTGTTGTCGGAAGAAAGAGAGAGTACGCGAGTGGCGTCCGTGCACTCGATTGCCCGCTGCGAACACGCGAGCAATCAAAACAACGCCGCCAATCGATCTGCCCGAGTGCCCCGACGGCCCTTTCGCTCGAAAAACCCCGCGCAAATCGTTTCGAGCGGGCGATCGGATGACGCGCGCGCATCGGTTGGGGGCAATGAACGAGAGATTGGCGAGCGAACGGAAGAAGTGATCGCGTCCAGAGATCGACCGGATTAGGAGGCCTCTGACTACACAGAAAGTAAGGGGCAACAACTAAAAAGTCCTTCGGTTTGTCCGCCGAACAAAAAAGAGACGTCACGGGAACGCCGCCGCCCCCATCAGCAGACCGACCGGCCGCGGCCGGCGAGCGGGGCAAAAAGAAAGCGGCGGTCGCCGACTGGACGCGACCAGAAATTCCAAAACGACGCTCGATTGCGGTCGAGCGCGACGAGAAGCGGACGGCGGCAGGCGATCGCGGGCTGCCGGCCTTTCATTGTCATCTTGAAAATGCGCGAGGGGAAGAACAAGACTCAACTAAAAATAAGAGGCACTTACACGTACTTCCCATGCAGCGGCGATACACGAAAGCGTTTATTTCCGCTCATCCGATCGATCACTCCTTCTTTCTACTGCTCAACCCAAACGATTTTATCTCTCCAGCCGCCTGCCGTTCGATTGCTCGTCGCACTCCTGGCGACCGTTTCGCTCGAATCAGAGGCCGGAGAAGTTCGGAACATTTACTTCTATTGAGCATACACTTTATATTAGACTTTGAATCATCATCGAAAAGAATCAATTGCAGAGGGACGTATCAAGGAGTGACTTGTAGGTGTCGTCGGAATCCATTTTGTAGGCGTTCGTTCGGGTTGATCACCTGGGCGAACGGGATGGACGCGGCTTCGTCGCCCACGCATTGCCGGCCGAACTGCTCGCGTTGGAGACGCGCGAGGAGCGTCGAAGGACGACGTTGTACAGCACGGCAGTCATCAAGGCGTCAAAAGAAACGAACACCTGCAAGAAGAAGTGTACGACGGTAAGCAGTCTCTTCTCCACTCACGATCGGGTACGGGCCGAATGGCTGCTGGTCGACGCCGGCGACGTTCAGCGCGAAGTACGCGCCGGCGGGCAGGAGGTCGAACAGCAGTTCGGTGGCTACCGCGAGGCAGGCGATCGTGTGATTCTTGCGCTGATTCCTCCCGTTCCCGCCCGCGAACAGTCGGCGGTGGACGGCGAACTTGTAGACGAACGTGATGCACAGCCCGAAGTTCAGCACGCCCATCACGGCCTTAATGGGCGACGAGAACTTGAGGACGATCGGCGCCAGGCAGGTTGCCGTTAGGCACTCTGCACGCAAATGTTTAATGGAAGGCGAGAAAGGAGGACTCACCAGTTTCTTCGGGCAACGACGCTGCGTTCAGCGGGTAGATCGAGAAAAAAGCGACGCCACAACCGACGATCACCGTGCTCGTCAACCCGACGGGCAGCGAGCGACGGCGGAACGAGTGGACGGCGAAATGGATCACAAGAATTCGGTCGAGCAGCAGGAACGCGACAGAGAGCGCCAGCACGATCAGCGAGGCCGACGCAAAAGCATTGATCCAGTAGATGGGCAACGTTGGATAGGGGCCTGCAGACGGACGTTCTAATCTCGTCGGTCGCTCGCTTACCTTCTTCCTGCGTGAGGTACAGCAAGTTGGAGGCGTAAACGAAGCAGCACACACTCGCAAAGATCCAGCACACGATGTTCACTTCCAAATGCAGCGAGGGTTCCCGTTTGCTCGCGGAACACCGCAGGCGGAAAAAGAGGAAGAGTTGAAGGACGGCTGCAGTGCCCATCGATGTTGCGAGCACCGCGTACTGCCACCACACCAGCGCGTTCAACATCTTCCGATGAGGATGCGGACAGGTCGACGCGTATTGCGGACGATGTTCCGTCGTTGAACATTCAATTATATCTTTGGTGTCCGCCTTGTGTAGAACCAGCGATCGCTGTGTACAATTTGAAAGACTCCGTGTGTTCCGAGTAAGCAATTGTAGTTGGCAAGAGGATGTAACACGTAGCTAACTGCCCTTTAATTCAAGGAGCTCCAAGAAGCAGCGTGTGTAGGATGACCAACGGGAACTCGTAATGTTCCGGGAAAGTCCTGTGCAGAACAAGTCATGAGTGACGAATTCGGTGGTTGCACGGGCGTTTTCAGTACGTCGGGCAGCGCGGAGATCTCGGCAGCTGATTGCGGCGAGTGGACGAAAGCGAGTGGTTGGCGGCCGTTTATAGCTGTTAGACTTCCTCCTCATCACATCGTTAACACACCCGTTCGGGGGAGGTGCGGTCGTTACACTACCGTCGATCAGCGCCGCGCGCCTCATTGTCAGTGAAGACGATCGTGAGCGGGGGCTTTCTCTTTTGCAACCTTTTTTCTTTGACGCTTCTAATTTGCTAGTCGTTCGGCCACTACCTGTGGACTTCCTGCCAGCGGACGGACGAGCGGTAGACAATAAGATCGTCGTTAGACTCACTCGTTCCCATTGCTTATGCTTCCCTTTTCCCCGTGCTTTTTTCGTCCAAACGCTCGCAGGCATTCGTTTGGGCAACCCGCATGCAGTGCACATCCGTCGGAGAGCGACGAGTGCGCACCTGCAAACAGTCGAGCTAGCCGGGGCCGCGCGGAAGCACTCGCGGGCATTGCGCCGAGGCATGGAAAGGCCGCTTAAATGGCATTCGTTTTGCGGCCGGGTGTTGCGTGCGACAGGCGGGCACCGCGGTTTGCGGCCCATTACGCGAGGAATGTCCGCAGCCGCCGTCGCCGCGGAAAACGACGCCATCGTGGATCGACGCCTCGACTTCCGGCCTGTGGATGTGCCTTCCGGCTTGCGGCCAGCTTCCGATCGTTTCGGATTCAAGGCCGACTTCCGCTGTGTGCCCCGCTTACACGCGAATGTGCTCGCTTTCAACTACTTGCTGCAGGAAATCAGGTAGGCGCTCGTTTGAAATCGATTCCTATTTCCATTCAGAATCCTCAAACCGAGGCAATCTTTGGTGGATCTTCTCGAAGAAGCCGGACTGCAAGTGGGCTCATGGGCGACGTTCGATTTTCTCCCGCTGACCGAAACACTTGCGATGTTCACGGCTCTCGTGGTGTCCGATCGCTCGAATATGAGCGGCCGGACGTACAGAGCGAACTTGCTGGTAGATTTGGACTACGAGAACTCCACGTACTCGTTCCGGAGGCAGGAAGCAGACGGAGGAATGAAAACCGTTGACTGTCGCTGGCCGCAGCGAGCGTCGCCGGACGGCCGTTTGATCGTCTTTTCGTCCAATTTCCACCGCAGCCAGCGGAAGTATTTCTTTTACGAATTCGACGAGCAGTTCGCTTCCATCCGCCTGCTGAAAGTTCTGCCGTGCAGGAAGGAGGTTCTCTTCTCCGAGTTCCACCTTACCGCTCGCCAGTTGCACGCCTTCCTCGCCGCCCACCAGCTGGACGATTCGAAGAAGCTGTTCGACGCGATGTCCGTTCTGCACTCCGTCGACCTGCAGAGCGGCGAGCACCGAGTGGAGCGAGTGGGCGGGCAGCCGCTCGTGCTCGAGGAGGCGGCGGAGAATCGCAAGGAGCTCAGCGATCGGTCTTTCCGAGGCCACTGGCTGGGCGAACACTTCTTCGTGTGCATCGACCTCCGTCACAAGAACGGAGTGTGGAAAGGTGAGCGAGCGACGAGAGACGAGATCGGAGGACGGCTTTCAGACTCCCGCGTGCCGCTCGACAACTTCGTTTGCCGCTTCGCCCTCCCCACACGCTCGTGGTCGGCGGTCGTGTTGCGCGTTCAACCGCCGCTTCAACAACGTTTGAAATGCGTGTTTGCGATCCCCAAAGGCAACAACCGCCTCACTTTTGCCGGACACAACCGCCAAGCGGAGGAGTCGAGCACCGGCAGGTCCTGCTGTTCGATTGCTGTGTAAGTTTTTCTCCTCGCTCATCAGAAACCTCACGATTCCAGGAAGCCGCTTCGATTGCAGCAACTGGCCGTCGAGTCGATCGCCGCGGATGTGCAGAAGAAGATGGAAGAAGAGCGCCGTCAACTGCCGCCGTTCATCCGAAACATCTTGCTTTGCTGACCCTCGGGTTTTTGTGCTGTTCTTTTTGTTCTCTAGATGTTCGCTGCGTTGAATACTAGCTGTTTGAGAGTAAACGAAGGCACGTTGGCAGGAAGTAGAAAGTCGTGCGGTAAAACGCGAATCGATCAATTGCGCAATCGAAAAGGAATTCCAATGGATTGATCTCTTGGTACTTGGGGGCGTCCGCAAATCCATTAGCCGCCGGACGGCGGTCTCGTGGCCGTCCCGCTGCAAAGCGGATAATGATCAGTCGACGGGATAAGTGCCTTCACGGCCGTTCCAACGGCCGCTTGTTCTGCCGCCGCGTTTGCTTTCGTTATGGCTTGCTTTTTCTTCCGCCTTTCCGCTGTTTTACGCGGCTTCTGTTGCGCTCTTCAATTCATCGATCCGTGCTTTCAGCTTCTTCGCTTCACCCACAAGCCTCATCAATTCCCGCCGGAATGGAGAAGAAGGCGCCGAAGGGATCGAAGCTGATCCCGCTCCTACTCGCCTACTTGAAGGTGAAGGACGAGGTGAGTCGTCGTTCTGCATTCCTCTTTCCAATCATCTGGTTCAGAGCTGGGTGTTCGGCGTGTCCGTTGTGTTTTTGATTCTCGCGACAGCCGAAATGACGGTGTGGAGTGTCCAAGCGGCCGACCAGCTGGAGGGCGGCCATTCCGTGAGCATCGCCTGTTGGGTCTACACCACCTTCAACTGCCTGCTGGCCGCCTCCTGCACCCTCAACCTGTTCGCCGTGTACAAACGCCGCCCGTCGTTGCTGCAGCCGAGCATTTTCTACTTCGTGAGTTCCCTCGCTTCCGCCTACTCGTCTAATCGACTACCGGATTGCAGAAGCTGGCCGCTTGCTTTCGTGCTGTCTTTGGAGTGTTGGTCGTCGTCCTGCTGGTCGTCCTTGTGGCCAACGGGCGCGTCTGGCCGGGCGGCGTCTCCACGGGACAGGCGCTCATGTTCGCGGTCTCGCAGTTCGTCAACAGCTTCGTCTTCTTCTGGCTCGCGGGCCTCTCGCGCACCGTCCGCCGCGCACTCATCGACGAGTACAATCAGAAGAAACGAGTCGCCTGCGACATCTGAATGACCCTCTTTTTGTTGTCGATAACTTCCGGTGTTTCGTTTTTTCTAAGTAACGGAACGGCTCAATAAACTCTTAACCTTCGTTTTCTCGGATATTGGACGAATCGAAGAAAAGCTCTAGTTTTCTTTTGGGTCTGCAAACAAGGGCCTCTTGATCACGGCTTGACGCCCATTCTCTCGTTTAAGCGCTGTTAATTTCGACACGTCCGCTCGCCTCTCCACCCTTCTTGCTTGCCCGTTTTAACAGTCTGCCGTCTGTTGTTTATTGCAGTCGCTAACCACCCACTCACGAGTCACAAAGCAGAAATAAACGAGCACTCGCTACACGCGCGACTTGGACGGCCGGGCGGCGCGCGAGGCGACGGCGGCGACCAGCGCGGCGCCCTTCCCGCTCCCGTCCTCCGAGAGCAGCAGTTGGAACTGCAACTAGGGGGATGATCGGAGTGGAGGGCAGGAAGCTCACGTCCAGGTTCTCGTCGCCCAGCAGGTCGTCAATCTTGCTCTCCAACTCGTAGGCGAAGGTCGGGTGGAAGCGGAAGACGGAGCCGTCCACCCCGACGGTCGTGTACGGGCGGCCCATGCGGCGGAGGAGGGCGGCGACGCCCGCCGCGCACAGGTGGGCCGCGCGGTTGATCGCCGCCGTGCACACGAACGCCACGTTGTAGCAGTCGGTCGGCGTCACCTGCTCGCAGCCGATCTCCTCGAGGATCTGCAGCGAGCTGATTAAAAGGACTGAGTCTTCCTCGCGCCTGTTGGGTCTTCCAGAACTGGTGCTCCTCGTCCTGCTGCAGTTCCACGCCGATCTCCGACACGAACTTCGTGGGGAAGCAGCCCGGCCGCGCGACCGCCGACGGGTCGCCGTTGAAGAGGTGGCCCTTGGAGGCGAGCCGCTCCAGCACGACGCGCACCAGCTCGCCGAGGAACATGCCCGAGATCATCTTCTCGAACAGCTGTCGGCCCGGGTTGATCGTCAGCTCGTCCAGCCAGCGGTCGAAGCGCGTGCGCACGAAGTCGAGGGCGCCGTCGTCGCCGAACGCGCCCCACTCGGTGTTCACGACCATCTGCGGGCGGAGGAGGAGTGAGCGGTCGGGCGGGCACTCACCTCGCCGTCCGCCGGCGCGCCCTCCTCGCCGCGCAGCTTCGCGATCCGCTCCACGCGCTCCACGTAGCAGGCGTTGGTGCCCGTGCCGCAGATGACGCCGCAGCGGCACGAGGGCTCCTGGAAGGCGCAGGCCATCAGCGTGCCGGTGGTGTCGTTGAGGACGGCGGCCACGTCCAGGTCGAGGTCCTGCAAAGTGGATTGCGTAGAAGAGGTGTTCCCTCCCGGCACTCACGCCTCGCCGACCGCACGCCTCGCGCAGCAGCTGGACGACGTCGCGGCCCTCCACGCCGCCGGCGCTGAAGCCCTTGGTCCAGTGGAGGAGGCGGGCGTGTGCGAGGCCCTCCTGCCGGCAGGGGAAGGAGAACGTGAAGCCGAGCGGCAGGCGCGGCGTCCCCTTCAGGTGGTGGTCGTCGAGGAAGCGCGCCAGACACGCGGCGATGTGGTCGAACAGCTGCAGCGGGAGGAAACGATCAACCCAAGGACTGCGGGCGACTCGCCGCCTCGCCGCTGCCCTTCTGCAGGTGGTCGGGCACGCGGAAGATCCGACTGCTCATCTCCGCGCGCCGCCCGTCCAGCCGGACGAGCAGCACGCGGAAGTTCGTGCCGCCGAGGTCCAGCGCGAGGAAGTCGCCGCGCTCCTGCCCGCTCGGCACCGCCCGCACGAACGAGGGCAGCATCTTGACGGCGGCCGTGCCCGCTGCAAGGGGCGTGTGGGCAGAGCGGGGACACACCCACCGGTCTTCGGGTCCAGCCCCTCCTCGAAGGCGGCCTCCAGCTTCTTCACGACCTGCCGCAGCTGCTCGTCGCTCAGCTCGAAGCACTTCAGCGCCTGTTGCACCTGCAGCCGAGTCGAGGGATCGCGGGCAGGCGGGGGCACTCACGTTCTCCGTGTGCTGCACGTCGATGGTCGCCCGATTGTGCAGCGCCTTCAGCTTGAGGAGGGCGTTCGAGCGGGTGCGGCGGCCGGAGTCCATCGCGTGCGGGGAGAACCGACTGCTTGCTGGCAGGAAAACTTGGAGAAATGGGCGGGCAGTCGATCGGTCGGCTGGGGATTGCGAGCTCTTTCGACGACGCGCACCGATCAATAGAGCACTTCTTTGATTCTCCACCGATCTCCAGCCAAGCCTTCAGTCAGTCGTGTTTATTCCCTCACGAGTCAGATGAACATGGCCTCCTCCTTGTTCTCGGTGCGCTTCAGCAACACGTTCTTGACGGCCTTCTCGAGGTCGTTGGCGGTGACGATCTTGCGGTGGGCGCGCAACGCCAGCATGCCCGCCTCGGTGCAGATGGCGCGGATGTCGGCGCCGGAGATCTCGTGCTCCTTGGCGACGATGCGCTCGAACTTGACGTCCTTCTCCAGCGTCATGCCGGCCGAGTGGATTTGGAAGATGCGCAGCTGCAAGGGCGGAAATTAGCGAAGGATCTCGCCTGCCGCCGCTCGCCTTGGTCTTCTCGTCCGGCTTGGGCAGCTCGATCTTGCGGTCGATGCGGCCCGGCCGGATGAGGGCGGGGTCCAGCGAGTCGATGCGGTTCGTCGCCATGATCACCTGCAATCCACGAGCGAGTGAGCGAGGGAGATGAGCGGTCGATCGAGCGGACCTTGACGTCGCCGCGCGACTCGAAGCCGTCCAGCTGGTTGAGGAGCTCGAGCATCGTGCGCTGCACCTCCTGCTCGCCGCGGCAGGACGTGTCGTAGCGCTTGGTGCCGACGGCGTCGATCTCGTCCAGGAACACGATGCAGGGCGCCGAGTCCTTGGCCATCTTGAAGAGCTCCCGCACGAGGCGCGCGCCCTCGCCCGACGACTTCTGCACGAGATCGGAGCCGGTGGCGCGCAGGAAGGTCGCCGAGGTGCTGTGCGCGACCGCCTTCGCCAGCAGCGTCTTCCCTAGAGACACAAAGGAGTGAATCCTCTGCAGATGAGGGGGCTAACCGGTGCCCGGCTCGCCGTAGAGGATGACGCCCTTGGGGGCGGTGATGCCCATCTCCTCGTAGTACTCGGGGTGCGTGAGGGGCAGCTCGACGGACTCCTTGATCTCCTGGATCTGCTGCTCGAGGCCGCCGATGTCCTCGAAGCTCTCCTTGGGCGCCTTCTCCAGCTTGTAGCAGTGCGCCTTGGAGTCCACGCTGTCCTGCACCACGCCGACCACCGCCAGCGGCACGTTCTTGAAGGCGCCGCCCGCCTTCACCAGCACCAGGGCGTTCAGGCGGATCAGGTCCTTGTCCACGATGGCTGCAAGCGGAGGATGAGGGGAGGAAGGAGGGGGAACGCACAGAGGATCGGCACGTACCACTCGCGCTTGCTGCCCTCCACGCACACGACCGCGTGCTGCTCGTCGTTGAACAGCTCGTGGATGCGGGCGAGCGTCGTGGGCGTGCCGCGCAGCGTGTGGATGAGCTTGCGCTCGGCGCGCCGCTTCGAGTCCAGCGGCTTGCAGGCGTTCTGGTGCTGGATGAACTGCTGCTCGATGAGCAGGTAGTCGTGCACGCGGTTCAGCTTCAGCAGGCGCAGCAGACACTGCCGCTTCGGGGCCACTGCAAGCGGGCGGGCGGTCGTTGGGGTTCGTTCTTCCCGCCACTCACCGGTCGGCAGTTTGTTGAGCGCGTCCTGCCCGCGCCCGCCCTTGTCCGGCTTGCGGGCCACCTTCTGCGGCGCGTGCTGCGGCATCTGCCGCCGTCCGCCTCGAGGCACCGCGTTGCCCATCGCGCGGGGATCAGTCGGGGGAGAGCGGAGAGAAGAGGGCGGCCGGCGGGCAGCGGCGTTCGAGGCAAATGGACCGAGCGGCGGTTTCTCGATCGAAATCGACTCTTTTCGTCCGTCCGCATGCAAATGGCGAGTGAACGGAGGAGTGTGTTTGTTCGTGCGTGCCAGCAAGCGACCCTTCACTCGACGGAGAGACGGACAGGCGATGGAACCGAGAAAAAAGAGAACTAAACGGTGAACACAACGCTTGAACGGGAGCAGAATGGAAGAGGGATCACTTGGTCTTGAAGCCGGCCTTCAGCAGCGCCGCGTAGATCTTCGGGTTGAAGTCCGCGAACTCCTCCCAGGCGGGCAGCTCGCGGATGGCCTTCGCTTTGGCCGCCCCGTAGCGAACGGCGTAGTCCCGCAGCTGGTCGGTGCCCTCCTCGCGGAAGGCGAACGAGACGGTCGCGAGGAAGTTGTTGACCTTCAGGGCGCGGCACAGCTGGATGAGGCACATCTCCTGCAAGCGAGAGAAAGGAATGAGAAGTTGAGAAAACGAACCTCCAGATCCTCCACACGGTAGCGGCGGGCAAGGCGGTAAAGGTCGGCGGCGATCTCGCCCATCTTCTCCACCTTCCCGTGGTACAAGAAGCCGGTCAGGGCGCGAACGTGAGCGGGATCGTGGCCGTCGTCCAGAAGAAACTCCAGCGGCTGCTTGCCGTCCTTCCGCTCGAGGAACTCGCGGAAGTACGGCGAGTGGAGGGAGAACAGGTAGGAGGGGGCCTGAACGAAAGGAAAGACGAGTGATTGCTTCTCGTGGGCACTCACCTTGAACTCCTGCCCGTCCTTCGTCTTGAAGCTGAAGTCCGCGTGCTCGTCGTTGAGCGCCGCCCGCTCCAGCGTCTTCTGCAGCTCTCGGAGGCCGTCCGGCTCGAAGGGCGTCGACTCCACGCGGAGAGCGGTGATTCTGCAGCAAAGGCGGACGATTCGGCGGGACGGAAGACCGAACGCTCCGCCCGCGAGTACACGGTCGGGCGGGTGTCTTGTTGCCCGTCTCTCGTGGCCAGAAGGTAGCCTTCTGCAAGCAAGAGGGTGAACGGAAGAAAGAAGTGGGCACATCGCATGGACGTCCGCACTTTCTTGCGACCTTCGCCCAGCCGCCCGCTCGAGCGGCGGCGAAATTCGAACGCCGGCCGCCGCCCGCCAACCCGCGAACTTTTGCCTCGCACTTCGACGGGCGGGCGCATGGGCTGCCGGCCGACGTCCAAAAGCGGGCAGACGGTCTCTTTTCCACGGGGCACGACGTCGTTTTGATTGCAAGAACGGAAGGCCCGATCATTGCGGTTGTCTCGACCAACTTGTCGATCGATACGTTCCGACTTTTGCTTCTGTCCTTCCGCTCTTCGCTCGTGGCTCGTCTGGATATTCGAAGATATCCGTTGCGGCGACCGCGTTGTTTCGATGGCGGGAAGAATTTCGAAATCGGGCGCCAAAATCGAGCGGCGGCCGCCGCCCGCTTCCCCGCCGCCTTTCTCACAGACGGGCGGCCGGCTGGCTTGTTGGTCGGGCAGGCGCCCTGCACTCTCTCCTCTCTTCCGTTCGCGTCGCCCGCTCGGCTTTTCGTGCGTTCCGATCGCTTTTTCACTCCTCTCATTGCAGCGATCTCCGTTCCGTCCATCTCGACGCCATCTAATCGGTTTGTCCCTTCCGTCCATCTATCCGCTTGCTCACTCCTTCCGTTCAGCTCCGAGATGCCGAAGAAGCCCTTTGTGAGCAGCATGGGGAGCCGCGCCGTCCTCCTCGAGCAGTTCGACCAAGGGAAGACCTTCGAGCAGGCCCTCGCCGGCGTGCACTCCGAGCTGGGCGCCGCCTCGATGACCGCCAAGTCCGCCGCTCACTGGTGGAAGAAGTTCGGCGAGGGGCAGCGGACGCTCGGCGCCTTCTACTCCTACGCTTCTTACGCGGACGCCCAACTGGCCGCCGCCTCGCAGCTGCTCAAGAACCAGCGCGCTCTGCAGTGCGAGGTGCGGCTGGAGCGGTACTTCTCCACCAAGCTCGCGTCGAACGGCCGCTTCTTCGTCGCCCTGGAACGGGGTCGGGCTTCGCTCATCGACTCCTTCCACAACGAGAAGTGGTAACCGGCTTCTCTTCTCCTATCATCGCTGATCCTTTGCTTCCAGCAAGCTGATTCTGGACGCCTCGCTGGCCGAAGCGAAGAACCCCGACTTCCCGACGAACCTCTTCGATGCCCGCTTCATCCGGACCTTCCTGTTCGTGGACGAAAGGACGCTGCTGCTGACTCTGGCTGCTCAGGAGGGCGAGAACAGCCACAAAGTGGTCGTTTTGGCGGACTTGGACCTTCGGAAGACGACCGCCTTCGCGCTGAGCAGCGTCGAAGTGCCCGGCTTCGTGCACAAGGTCGAGAAGACGGACAACCCGGTCGTCTTCTTCTGCTTCTCCGCCGGCGGTCGGGACATCACGAAGGCGGCCGTCCTCGTCACGATCAACGGCGACAGCTCGCTGAAGGTCGGCGAGCGGATCGAGCTGCCCAACGACCTCTACGTCCACTCGTGCATGTACAGCAACGGAACGGTCTACAGCTTCGACTCGACGGCCAGCACCTACGACAGCGATCCGAAGAAGCTGCGCGTCTACTCGCTCGCCTCCAAGCAGACGACCGTCCGGGACGTGGCCTGCCCCTTCAATGGGCGCATCGCGGTTTGTCCTCCCACCAATCTTCCTCCAATCGCTGCGCTGCTTGCAGGAAAGCGGCCCCGTCCGCACAGCCGGCGGCTGTCTGCTGGAGATGGGCGGCAACGCGCGCCTCCATTCGGTCTACGAGTTCCGCCTGAACACCCGCGAGTGGGTGGATTCAGGCGTGCGAGTGGTCGACGGCATCCGCTACATGACGACCGCCGACCGGCTGCTCGTGGTCGTCACCTGCTCGCGCCGCCGCGAAAGCACGTGGTCGATCTTCCGCTTCGCCCATCGGTGAGTCCTGCCCCTTCTGACTGCCCCGCTCACCTCCTCTCCGCTTGCAGCCGCGCGAAGAAGCTCTCGGACCTCACCTGGAGTGCGGTCGTCCGCCGCGACGAGCAGGAGATCGGGTTCGCGGCGGAGGTGGTGGACGAGATGCCGCTCAACTTCTCGCTTCGCTGCCCGTGGATCCCCGTGCCGAAGGCCGAGAAGCGCTCGCTGGAGCCCGAGACGGACGACGAGCAGGCCGCCGGACCGTCCGGCCTGCCGCTCAAGCAGCTCAAGGCGGAGGCCGCGGAGTGATCGCCCGTTCAGTTCGAATCCCATCAGTGTGCTCTTTCTCCAATGTTCTTTGTTGTCCTCTTTTCCAAAATCTCTTTCCGTTCTCTCTCGTCTGTTGTTCCACTTCCTTATGCGACCCCCATACGGAGTCTCTGCTGTCTTTTCCGTAGACTCTTGCTGTCTGTTGCTGCTGTTCGCGAATAAACCGTGGGTGTGCGCACTTCTTTCGATTGGACTCAACGAAGAGGAGATGCCTGCCGTCCGGAGGACGTGTGGCTAAACGCTGCTCAAAGTTCTGCTAACTTCTGAGTTTGCGAACGGCCCGAAGTCATCTCACGATTACATGAGTGAGCAGCACCAGCTTATCACTTTTGTTTGTGCTCAAAGGTCGCAAACACGCCGGTCGGGCGTGCTTGGGAGCTCATTCCAAAGGTCGATCGATTGCGTCAAGTGAGTGAAGTGAGGGCAGTGATGCTTCGGACAAACAAAAAAAAACACGCGTCACTTCATTACGACAAATCGCGATCAACTTTTCCGTTCTTTTTCCATCGAAGTCATGGGACGCAACGATAAGAAGTGGGCGACCGGCCGGCCACAGCGATCGAAAGAAGAGCCACTCCTTCTCGGCCACGACTCTCACGAAATTCCGCGCTATTCTGCTTGGTTTTGCTTCCGTGTGGGTGATAAGACGCAACCTGAGAACGGTAGGGACGGGCGACTCCAGCATAACCTCGCGCCAGATGATCGCGCCGTATTCTCCGCATAAAAAGATGGTGAGGCTTCTCACTCTTCACCATTCCCTCGAGATCACTGGAAGTTGCAATGAGGATTCTGTTGGGTCTCCCCTTGCTTCTGTTTGTCTCGACTGCGGCGGCCGAGAAGAAGCCCCTGATCGTGGAGGGCACTCAACGACGTCACTTGGCCGACGACCTCAAGGCCTACCATCAGCAAATGCGCAAGACGCACAAAGTAAGTGGGCAGAAAGCGAGTGGTTGATCGTGACGGTCATTCAGAACTACATCCCCTACTATCCGGACGTCCCGATCACGTCGGTCATCTGGATTGGAACGCCCGGTCGGCCTCTTCGCCTCCTTCCTGCACTCATTCCGGCCTCTTTGTTCAGCTCGCCCGTACGAGGTTTCGTTGGAGAGCGGCTCGGAGGCGTTGTTCGTGCTCGCCGAGGACTACCCCGGCCGCAATCGTTCCGCCAACCAACGCTTCTTCGATCCCGCCCAGTCGTCCACCGCGCAGTTCGCGGGCGCCTACGAGGGCTTCAGCGGCGACCTGAAGGTTTCCGGTGCGGCCTACGAGGACGTGGTTGGGGTGAGTGCGTCGTCAACGATCGTCTAATCTGACGGCCTCGCAGCTGTTCGGCTCCGGAGCATTGTACAACACGACGCAGCGGTTCGGCGTGGTGAACGACGTCGAGGATCCTCAGTGGATCAACCCGCAAATGCCCGACGGCGTCTTCGGTTTGAGTTGGTGAGTAGAGTGAAGACGGTGGGCAAATCTAATCGACAATCAGGAACCCGAACGATGCGACCCACCCGAACGAGAACTCCTCGGCCATCCTCAGTATCTTCGAAATGTACAAGAGCCTGAACATGGACCGCTACTGGTGTCACAGGCTCGAAGTCACCAACAAGCCCGGTATGATTTGCGTTCAATAATCACATAACCAGCATTGGTGTTTAGAATACGGACGTTATTGGCACTCCACGATGAGGTTTGTGTACAATAAAATAAGAAATGGACGTGCTTGCAGCTTCGGCCACTGTTTGGAGCGCCTGTGCGCTCGGCCGACTACGGAGAACACGCTTCCGTTGAAGTGGCTGGAGAGCAGCCGCTCCCTCGCCTTCGTGATCGACTTCTTCGCGTACAAGGACCAGGAGTACCTCGGGGGCTTCACGAAAGTGGACAGCGGAGTGCCGCACATCCTCCTGCCGTACGGGGCCTTCTCGCTCGTCTACGAAGACGTGAAGCCCGACTACGACTTTGTCCACGGCATCTACACGGTCGACTGCTCGAAAGCGGGCCAGCTGCCCGACTGGACGTTTGGAATCAACGGAAAGAACCACTCGATCCCCTCCACCGCCTACGTGGTCGACCTGCAGCTCCCGAACGACCAGTGCGCCTTCAGCTTCTTCGTTTCCGATCAGAAAACGACCGACTACGTGCTCGGCTACGTCTTCTACAACTTCTGGTAAGTTGGCCGACAAACCGACAGAGCAATCGGTTGTTCTGCAGATGCATTAAGATGGACATCGACAACCAGGCGATCAGCTTCCTGGACGTCCTCCCGCAGTCCACCAATGCGCCGGCTTTGAACTGAACGGAGCGGTCGCTTGTTTGGAATGACGAGTGCATTCGTTCACTTCTGTTGGAATAAAACAATCAGCATTCATTTCTGGGCGTAGTAGCGAGGAAAGACAGGCAGGAGCTGGTACTTCGTTCGTTCGCATGCTCGCGCAAACGCAAAAACATTCACCTCTCTGTTTCGAATTGGAGATCTCCAAAGAGGTCAGCAACGACTGCTCTTCCGTGTTCGTATGTTTCCGGATTGCTCTGGAAGGTCAAGGCGAGTGGCAAGCAAACATTTCAAGACCTCCTGCTCTTTCTCTCGTTCCACAAAGAAATGACTCCTCCAACGAGAAGGCCTATTGAAACGTCATCTTTCTCGTCCACTTCCCGGTTCGATTGCTCGAATTCCTGATGAACACACGGTTCCCTTCAAAAGCACCGGTCGTTCTTCGAATCCGAGAAGGGGGACGTCAAGAGCGTTCATTTGACTTCACTAATTTTGAATCTCCTTCCGCATTTCGGCGAGGGTCGCGTGAAGAACGGGGTGTCGCGACGGGATGATCGGCTGGTGGGAGCTCCTGTTCTACTACTCGTACGGCATTCCGCTGCTCGTGCTCAACATTCGGAGTGCGTACGTGCTGATGGCTAAACAGTCACAGTTCTCTTCTTCGTACTACCGCATTCTCTCCTTTTGTGTGGTGAATGTGAGTGAATTCCTGTCCTTGCCGATCAGTCTCGTCCAGGACATCTTTTTGTATCTGTCAAATCAGTACGGCAGCCGACTGCCGGCTTCCCCGCTCTACGACCTCTGGTTCTACCGATTCGAAGCTCTCAGCTGGGCGAACACACCCGTCCACTGGGTGGTCGCCTTCTGCTCGTACTTCACGACTTTCTTTCCGGTTCTGCTCTCCTTGAACCGCTTTACGGCCATCTTCTTCTACAATTCTTACGAGCAGGTGGGTGGAGTAATCGGAGATGACAAGCTTCTTATTGGTTTAGATGTGGAAGAAGTACACGCTGCACATTTCTGTCGTCACATTAGTCGCCACTTTCGTGTTTGCACTGCCGAACGCCCTCTCTCGTTTTGGTTTGGAGACGATCGAAGCTCACAACGAGACCTACGTGGGCTTTACGCAAGTGGAGATCATCCATCTTTGGGTTCGCTCGTTCCCCCACTCGCTGCTCACTTATTGCTTGCAGTACGGGTGGACGGTCAACGGCTGGCTGACGGCGAGTGCGACGGCCATCGGCCTCGTGCTGAACGTCACGGCGATCGCCTGTTGGCACCGAAAGAAGGCGCTGATTCCCGACAGGCATCAGGAACTCCAACGCCGCCTCCTAATCCTCACGGGCATAATCTACTCGCTCCACTTGATGACTGTGAGTACGGAGACATAAGTGATCAAAGAAATCCTTGTTCAGACGATCTACAACTCGTTTGAGCTGATCGAAGACACGATCTACGATTACCGTGCCTATCTGATCGTCTCCGACTGCATGGCCCTTCTGCCCTTTGTCGCTCTCGTGCTGACCACTCCATCGATGAGGGCGGAAGTGTTGCCCGCCTCGTGGAGCCTCTCGCGCATCAAGCAGCACTGGGAGTCCCACCCGAACTCCAACGAGGAGGTCACTCGTGTACAGCCTTTCGTCGGTACCCCTCGAGCACCGCCGACCGTCACCATCCTGCTGTGATGTATTTGTTGGAGCTTTAAGACAGCAAATGCTTATGTACCAATGTTGAAACGTTTATTCGTCAAACAATCACCGCCGTGTCTGCCAACGCAAAGTTTCTTTCCAATCACGAGAAACGCAAGAGCAAAAGGACGAGAAAGGAAGTGACCATCTGAGACCCGAACTGCGCACTTCCTTTCGTTGTGGTGAGCGGTGCCGAAGTGGTCGATTGGGAGTTTGTGCAGTTCGTTTCCGCAGTTGTCAAGCGAGAGGCCAACCCCACCTTCCGCTGGTCGTAATCCAGCAGAATGCAGTGATCTTGGAAAACAGTGGGCGGGAGGGCGAAGAAGGAGCTTTCCGTTCCGAACGTCACCCGCAAGCTGCACTTTCCGTCCTCTTTTTCTTCCAAGTAGTCCGTCGGCAGGACCCACAGCCTCTTGTCGTCGATGACAAACGAGAACTTGAACACTTGACTGCAGGCGACGTCCGTCTCGTCCGTTGCGTTCAGTTGCTCCAGGATGGGCGCTCGCAAGCGCTCCGGCACGACCATGAACGAGGCGTCGAGGACGAAGCCCGCAATGCCCGGCCACGCCCACGAGTCCCAACCGAATTGGAACCGAAAACACGAAGTCCATTGTAATGAAGAAGTGCGTAAGGACTACGAACGTTGCCAGCGGAAAGGACCACTGGTGAGCGCCCGTCGTGTCCGCGTCGGGCAGCAGCGTCCAGTCGGCGTCGCACCAACCGGCCGCCCGCCCGCCGAGCGTCAGGTAGCCCGCGAAGGAGATGACGTCGCCGAAGAAGCACGACCTAAACAAGAATAAACGATAGGAATGAGTGGCGGACTCGCTTGTCGTAGCTGATGACCACTTCGCGTGTGTCCAGCTTGCTCAGGAGTGTCTGGACGAAAGAAGTCTGCGAGCGGTCGGCCGGCCGGTCCAACTCGAAGGCGCCGCCCGGCCAGCCGCTTCCCGCGTAGAAGGAGACGTCCACGATGTCGATCGTGATGTCCGCCTTCAGTTTGCCCAACTGCAGCTAAACAAAGGGGAGAAGTGAGTAGAAAGAAGAGGGAACGCGTGCAATGAAGGTGTCCGTTCCGCGAATGCCGTCCGGATTCCTGGTGTCGGCCGTCTTCTTGAAGCTCGTCGAGTTCCTAACAAAGTGTGAATGAAACGAGCGACTTCTTGCTTACCGCGGATCGAACACGTTGACATCGTTCGGGAGGATCAGGTTCACTGCAGACGTTCCCTTCATTATCGCGAGGTCTTCGAACTGCCCTAAACAGAAAGAGAAGATTGGATGCAAAAGGTGAACAACTGTACCTGGTGTCCCGATTGCAGCGAGTGCAAACGGCTTCAAGTTCCCCGCGCCCAGGAACCTCCAGTTCATCTCATCCGCCGCATGTGTTGGCCGAAGAGAAAGCAGAAACAATAGACAGATGAGCATCGCTTCAAGCAAATGAGTGAACCAGAACGTGGGTTTATCACCCCGCTTTGACGAAAGAAGTGTCACCGAGTGGCGCACCCAATTTTACCCCTCACAAGCAAAGTGGCCTGCACGGAAAGAAGAACAAACAACAGAGTTCAAAAGTACGCTCTAGCTTCTGATTACGCGCTTTTACTCGTCTTGGAGATCGAAAGTACTTTCTATCATGCTCTTTCCGTTTTCAACGTCACGAACTGATGAATGCAACGGTTTATTGTTTGAGCAGTGACGCCACGCCATCAACGACCGTTTTCAGAATGTACGCCGCATGTTTTCGGCTAGTCGGCTCTTGGACCGCCCTTGTTTCGAACCAAATCGATGGCGAACTCGGGATCACTCCTCTTTCGTCCATTTCTCCTTCTAGTCGGGGTTTGAAACGAAGTCTTGCGCAAAGTAGGTAGCCGGAATTTCATGGAGGGAACAAAACGTCGCACGAATAGACAGAACAGTTGGATTCACTCTTGCTTCCGTTGAAGACGGCAAACTTTACGATTGCCGTTGCTTTGCCGACTCGCGGATCAACGATCTCGATTGCGGGCTTCTACTTCCGCCTGACTTCGGTTGTTGATGAGTCGTTGAATGCACGCGATCTCCGATTGCCGCCGGGTAGGCGGAAAGCTGGATGCCGATCCCTCCAAGCTTTCGGTCGACGTCCAATTCCTTTGTTCCGCCGATCGCCGCGATGTGTCCCGTTCGGTTCGACGAAGAGAAGCGGAACTCTTGACATGCGGGCAGGCGGCCGGGCGGCAGCGGAGAGGAGAGTCGACCGATCGGCGGGACGGCGGTGGGAAAGCGGCGCCGAGTCGGGCGGGCGGCCTTTCGTTAGCGCGGTTTCGCAAGCGGCCGCTGTTTTCCGTCTGCTCGCGTTTTCCCTCCCGTTTCCTCCATCCATCTGCTTCTTTCAGTCGTTATGTCCGCTCCGACGTCCAGTGGAATTCGGCTGTGCGAGGATGCGCGCCGTTCTATCCTCCACAAGGCGCTGTGCGTGAACCGCGGCTTCGAAGCCAACCGGTGCACCTGCGACCCCGAGGACCTGTGCGACTGCCTGCACCGCCGCACAGTCCGCTTTCTGCTCATCTCCAAGAGCTTCTTGTCCGCCTTCTTCTCGCGCGGCGACGAGGGCGAGGAGGAGGACGCGCTGCCGAAGATCACGCTCTCGTCCCGCGTCACGCTGCAGTCGGCCCGCTGGAAGCACGTGGGCACGCTGGAGCTGAGCGCCGCCCACCTCCCGGAGGGATCTGCTTTCTGGGTTGCCCGCGTGCTGCGCGTGGCCGAATTGGCGGCGATCCGCGTCCAGCTGGGCTCCTGGGGCGACGAGGACTCCGAGGACAGCTTCGAGATGGACCCCGCGAGCGAGCACCACGACGACCGGATGGCCGTCCTGCACGCTCTCAAAAGTAAGTCCTTCTCGTCTTCTCCGACCCTCTACCGTCTTCTTCAGCCCACTCGACGCTGAAGGCGATCTCGGTGAGCGTGATGACGTCCGACGACGAGGAGACGAACGAGCAGCTGCGCGAGATGCCCGACAGGGTCGTCTCGCTCCACACCTTCTCGTTCGACCAGTGCGTCCTGTTCAAAGACCGCCAGACGGTCATGGACGAGCTGGAGATCGACCTCCACATGCAGCCCGAGTCCAACGGTTCGCTCTTTCTGCCGTCAACTCACTACTCTCCTTCTTGCAGTGATCGTCGAGACCTTTCAAGTGCCGTGCCGCCGCTTCGAGATTCCGTTCGCCTCGGTCCTCGAACTCGAGCAGAAGTGAGTTCTCTCTTCTGTCCCATGAGCCTCTCGTTCTTTCAGCTTGCCGCCGAACGAACACGTGCAGTCGGTGGTGTTCGGTTCGACCTTCGACAAGCCGCTGATCCGCTGGGAGGCGGACGAGTGGGCGGCCGACGTGCCGCGTTACCAAGCGGCCTTCGCGCGAATGCGCTCGCTGAACGACGGGTTCACGATCACGATCAAGAACGTGGAGGCGAGCTTCCTCGCGGACGCCAAGGTCACCCGCTTCTTCCAATCTCCGCTGCATTTTCCGGTTTAGACGATCCCGCAGATGAAGAAGACGATGGAGCTCCTGCACACGCGCTCGCTCCAGCTGGTGGACTGCGCGCACGAGGCGGGCGTTCGCCTGCACCAGCTCCTCCACATTCTCTACTTCGAGTACGGCGATCAGGTGAGTTCCTTCTTGCTCTTGCTCGCTTCTTACCGCTGTTCTTTAGGCGCGTGACCGAAAAGAAAAGCAACTGGCCGCCTTCCTGCAGTCCAAGAAGGCGGTGGTCGTGGAGGGCGTGGACGTTCCCGCCCCGAAGCTGAAGGTCGTCCGCCAACTGGAGCGTCACGAGGCGAAGATCCTGTGGGCTGTGGTCGCTGAGCTTTGAATCTCTCGCATTCTTCTCTCTTCATTTCTTCTGTCGCCAACTGAAGGCCGTGGAATCCTTCTTTTCTGTTGTTCTTTCTGCAATCGATGTCTCCTTCAAGAATAAAAAATTCATGCCGCGCGATCTCTGCTTGTAATTGGCGACTGGCAACACAAGGGCTGCAAAAAAGGGTGTTGCTGGACGCGACGAGCACGTGGTCGATGGATCACTCGTGTCGTCGACAGAAGTCGCGTGTTCCAGGAGTGAAGAAGTGCGTGCACTCCTGAAAGGTCCCTTGATTTTGGTCTCCGCTTGCTGCAAACAAACACGAGAAGACGCTCCATTCAACGCCCAATCAGATCGGCCGTATTGAATTTCAAATGCCGCCGCCGCGTCGTTCGGTTTGTTGTTGGTCGTGTGCGAGCGGCGATTGATTGCGATCAGAGACCGCCGCTCATTGCCGGCTGCACGAAGCGGAGGACCAAACGACTCGGCCGAACGACACGCGGCGGTTGCTGGCGAGAGCGAGCGGGCCGTTGCCGCGTTTCGACCGGCGCGTTTCCCGGGATCCGTGACTCATTCGCGCGGCTTCGGCAAATCGACGCGTGCGTCTTCTTCATTGGACCTTTCGCTCTCCCGCACGTCACATGTGCTCATCCGCATTCCCGTTCTCGCGTGTGAATCAGATGGACGGACATCTGCTCGCTTCGCTCCTAGATTTCGATTTTGCTCTCGTCTCTCCTCCACTTTACACAAACCTTTGCAGAGAGATGAAAGAACAGTGGAAGCGATTCAGCAAGCTGCTGCCCGAAGAGATCAGGCGGGCGCTCTTCCAGGCCTTTGTGGGGGGGCAGCATGCTGCGAGCGGTGTTGAAGGAGGACATGGACAGCTGGAGGTGAGTGGCCGGGGTGTTCATTTGAACGCTCGCTTGCAGCATCTCGCTGGTCGCCCTGACGGCCGCCTTCTCCAGCTACTCGGCCGCCGTCCTCCGCTCGTGGTGGGGCCTGCGGACGTCGTTGATCTTCTCGGCGACCGCCTTCTCGCTGCTCTCCGCCTCGAACGCCGTCTTCCAGCGCTGGTCGCGGTCGATCCACTGGAGCTTCGACTTTCTGGACGATCTGATCGCCGGCGGTCTGTGCCCGCCTCTTTCTCGTTCCTCTACGGCTTGCAGGCTACTTGGTGTTCCGACTGCACAGCCAACCGAGCGCCGCTCTCTCCGACCCCGACAAGAGCTTCGTGCAGCGGACGGTTCGGGTCGCCACCAACAACATTTGGTCGGTTGCCCCTTCTCGAAGTGGTCTAATTGGAGTCTTCAGGGCGGCAGCGCCCACCGCCGCGTATTATTTCGCCCACTTGAAAGCGGGCAACCACAAACACTTCGTGTACGTTTCACTCGTTTTTATTCACTCCTCCAATCACTTCAGCACCGTCATCTCGACCATGATCATCGGCATTCGACTGATGGAGGCGCTCTTGGAGATGGCCGACGAGCAGAGGGCGCCGGAAGGAAACGCGCCCAAGAGAGCGGAGGAAGCAGTCGATTGCCTGCCCGTCGAAAATGCGGGAGCTTCACAGCCCGCAGTTCGCAAGAACCGTTGGAAGAAGTCCGGGACAAGTGGGCAGAAATCCGAGAGAATCTCTTCAACTGCCGTGAGCTCCCTTCGTTTCGTCTGCTCCACTCACGATCTCCTTCAGCTTCCGAGTCGAAACGCCGCCGCTTGCTCGCGTTCAGCCTGCTCTCCTTCCCGCTTTTGTTCTACGGCTGTCTGGACGGCGTGTGGCGCCCACTCGACTGGGAGTTCAAGCTGATCACGACGAACGCGCGCAAGCTGAACATCGGCGAGCAGGAGGTGTGTTGGCCGCGGAGTCTGGGGAAATCCGGTGAGTTCATCTTCCGCTCATTGCCTGTCAATTCTTGGCTTTCAGTCGCCTTCCTGTTCGCCCCGGCCATTCGAGGGAAAGCGAGCCCGGCGATCGTGATTTCGGCGACGATGCTGCTCGTGGTCGGAATGTGCGGGCACGTCTTTTTGGAACACTCTTACGTGCCCGCTCTGGCAACGATGGCCGATCGAGATGCCGAAGAATGGTGAGTTCGAGCAAACCGCCCATCACTCACTTCTTCCTTGCAGTCCGGCCGTCCGCTCTTCGCTCAACTCGACCGCCGACTGCGTGGATTCGCGCACTTCCTTCGGCTACGCGTTCGGTGTGGGCTTCGTGCTGGCGTTCTTGTTGATGGAAAACGCGTCCCTCATGTGACGCCTTCTCCGGAAGGACGCATTCGCCATCAAAGCGGCCGTTCTGTTCGGGATGACCGCGATGAACACGGGCGCCGCCCTCACGCACCGCTTCAAGGGCCGCTGGCCGCTCTTCGTCCAACTTCTGCTCACGGGCGGGGGCGCCGCGATCACGACGGTCGTCTTCTGGATCGACCGCTTGAAGCCCTCCGCTCGGCCGGTGGACGAAGCGGCCGTCGAGGAAGCGGAACAGACCGAGAAGCAAATGGACGAACACGTGGGCAAGGCAGAAGAATTGCACGACTCCGCGGCGGAGGTGGTCTCTTCCGAGTAGTCCGAGCTCTTTTGTGTTGTTTCGAACGTACATGTAAGTAAAGAATCAGCGGCCGGAAGTTGGCTGAAAAGCAGAGCGCTCGATTGACCATCCTTTTTCCCCAGTACGTGGTGGAGGCGAGTGGCCGAATGAACCAACAAACGATTGCGTCATCACGTCCACGAATAAGCACGCGCTATTCTCGGCTAGATTGCGCATTCTTCTCATGCAAAAACGGGCGGAAAAGTCAGCACGCGGTCGGTTGGCGACCGGCCGCCATTTCATCCCACTTTCCGTTGTTCTCGCCGCTCGTCTGCTCCCGCGATGAAACGAGAGCCGAACGCCCCTGCTGCCCCGCCGAAGCCGCCGGCCGCCCCGCGGAAGCCGCCCGCCGTCGCGCCGAAGGGGCCGAGCCGCAAGAAGGAGAAGCCGAAGGCGGCGGCCAAGGGCGGCAGCGTGACGGCGACCGCTTCGACGAAGGAGTTCACCGTCCGCGAGCCGGAGATCCCGCTCGAGCAACGGCCGGTCGTCAAGCTGGACGCCCTCATGAAGGAGGACAAAACCCAATCGCTGCAGCCCGTCCCCGACCCCGGCCCGGAGCACACGCGCCCGCCCGGCCAGTCGCTGAAGGAGTTCACCGCCAAGGACGCCGAGCAGTGAGTCCCTTCTTCGTTCAATCACCCGCCTTCTTGCTGCAGGGCGCCCAGCGAAATGACCGCCCGCAGCGTGCACGAGGGCCTGCGGCAACGGACGGTCGCCAACCAGGAGCACTTCGACAAGAAGTACGGCTTCACGCGCCAGAACCTCTCGCTGATGCGGCGGATGCTGCGCTACTTTGCGGACGTGAAGAACTGGAAGGGCGCCGAGTGGCTGTTCTTCTTCCGCTCTCGCGTCCCGATCACCAAATGGCTGCTGGAGTACAGCTGGCGGACGGACCTCCTGCCCGACGTGATCGCCGGCCTCATGATGTCGATCATCGCCATCCCGCAGGGCCTCGCCTACGGCTTCCTCGTGGGCCTGCCGCCCGTCCACGGCCTGTACACGACGATCGTCGGGCCGGTCGTGTACGCGCTGCTCGGCACTTCGCGCCACGTGTCCTCCGGTCGGTCTCTTCATGTCATTCTACTCACTCTTTTCGCTTGCAGGCCCCTTCTCGATCGTCGCCCTGATGGTGAGCGCGGCGGTGAGCGAGGTGACCGAGGAGATCAAAGCGGACCGCGGCCACGGGACCTCCGGCAACGAGCTGGAGGCGGCCGGCTTCTGCTGCTGGACGGAGAAGCCGCTGCTCGACCACGCGGAGGTGCTGGAGATCGTCGGCTGCCTCACGCTCATGACGGGCTGCATTCAAGTGAGTCCTTCCTCCTCTCATCCACTCACCGCTTCGTGCAGCTCCTGTTCGGCCTCATGAACGCGGGCATCTTGGCGGTGTGGCTCTCCGATCAGCTCGTCCAGGGTCTCACCTCCGGAGCGGCCGTCCTCGTGCTCACGAGTCAGCTGCCCTACATGACGGGCATCAAGCACCTCCCGTCGCCGATGGAGTTTTGCGGCATCCCCAAGGCAAGCAGCAGAGTAGGCACTAACCCGATCGATCTTCCGCTCGTTCAGTTCTACATCTGTTTCTTCAAGAACATCGGGCAGCTGCAGCCGAACCCCACCGTCATGTCGGTCGTCTGCTGCGTGCTGCTGCTCTTTTCGAAGCAGTTCCTGGACAAGGTGCTGCGCAAGTGGACGAAGATCAAGTTCCCGATGGAGCTGGTGATCGTCGTGCTCTCCATCCTCATCAACTACTTCGCCGCCTCCACCCACCTCGACCTCGACCTGCACAACGTGGGCGCCGTGGAGTCGGGAATGAAGCGGCCGGCCGCGCCGCGCCTCCGCTACGCCTCCAAGCTGTTCGTCTGGGCGATCACCACTTCGGTGGTGGCGTTCGCCGTCCACATCGCCCTCGTGAAGCTGATCGCCAAGAAGCTCAACTACCAGATCGACGCCAATCAGGAGTGGCTGGCGCTCGGCGGGATGAACTTCGCAGCCGCCTTCTTCGGCTGCTTCGTGGGCGCCTCGTCGTTGAGCCGCTCGTTCGCGATGGTCAAGCTGGGAGCGAAGACACAAGTACGCCCCCTCCTCCGCCTCCTTCACCCTCTCGTCGTTCAGATGTCGACCCTGGTGAGTGTGTGCGTGCTGCTCGCCGTGGTCTACGGAGCGGCCGAGTACTTTTACTACCTCCCACTCGTAGGCCTTCGTCACCTCTCCTCCCTTCACTTCCCGCTCTGCAGCCCGTGCTCGCCTGCATCGTGGTCATCGCGCTGAAGGACCTGCTCGTCCAGATCGTCACGAGTGCGCAGACGATCAAGGTCTCGTTCATCGACTTCGTGAGTCCTCGCTCGACCAGCACTCATCCCTCTTGTTCCTGCAGCTCATCTGGTACGTGACGTTCATGGCCGTCGTGTTCGTGAGCTTCAACATCGGGCTGATCGTGGGCGTTTCGTTCGCCCTCCTGACAGTCGTCTTCCGCTCCCAATGGTTCGTTCACGAAAGATGAAAGGAGAGATCTCTCGATTGCAGGGCCGAGAGCACGTGCATGGGCCGCATTCTCGGCACCACCGACTTCAAGGGCGTCGATCACTACCGAGCGGCCGTCGAGGTGCCCGGCATCCGCGTGTTCCGCTTCGACGCGCCCCTCTACTTCGCGAACGCCGAGTTGTTCCTCAGTCGGCTGCACAAGTGCGTCCTTCCCACCTCTCCTCACTCATCTCCTCGATTGCAGCGCCTCTGGCATCGACCCCGTGCTGGTCGTGGGCAAGCTGGAGGACGTGAAGCAGAAGCGGAAGGCCGACGCGCCCACGGCCGGCGGCGACGGCGAGAAGACGGCGCCCAAGGCCGCCGAAACGAAGGGCGGCGACCCGACCACGGCGAAGGAGAAGGACATCCGTGAGTGCCCTCCGTCCACTCCTCATCCTCCCCGCAGAGCTCCACGTGCTGCCCGTCGCCGGCAACCCGTCGAAGGAGATCGTCGAGGGCGCCGTCGAGCGGACGGTCGACCTGCCGACGCTCAAACAGCCGCAGCGGGAGGCCGAGGAGTTGATCCAACTCACGCACATCGTGATCGACTGCTCCTCCTTCCCCTACATCGACCTCATGGGTCTGCAAGTGTTGGAGCAGGCCTACCTGGACTACCAGAAGATCGGCATTCAAGTGTACCTGTCCACGTGCAAAGGCAGGGGTTTCCGGAGGGTTCTCTCGTTCATCCCCTGTTTGCAGTGAGCGTGCGGCAGTTCTTCGAGCGGGCCGACTTCTACAAGCGCGTGCCCAAGGTGAACATGTTCGTCTCGGTGATCGACGCCGTCACGAAGGCGCTGCTCGACCGCGACCTGCTGCTCGAGAAGGCGGAGAAGGAGCGGCTGGAGGCGGAGGAGCGCGGCCGCCTCGAACTGCCGCCCGAATCGCCGGCGGTGCCCGAGAACGCCGCCGTCCCGCCGCCCACCTCCAGCGGCGGCACCACCCAGCAACCGCCCGTCGTCGCGGCCGTTGCTGCTCCCGCTCCGGCCGTTCCGAACGTGCCCGTCGCGCCCGTCGCTCCCGCTGTCCAGCCCGCTCCGCAAGCTGCCGCCTCCGTCGTCGTCCCGCCCGCTCCTCCGGCGGCGCCGACCGTTCCGCAGCCGTCGCCCGCCGTCGAGAAGAAGTGAGGCGTGATTGTTGTCGTTCTTTTGTTGTGAGAATAAAGTGATTCGTTCGTGTGATTGGTCGGTGTGGTGATCTCAGCAACTGAACGAAAGAGCTGATAGAGGCGTACAAAAGAACGATCCATTCGGTTTGGACGCAACACAAGAAGCGAGAAGGCGTCTCAGCGGTTCACCTGCGAATTTCTTTTCTTTAAACTCAACGACGATTTCATTGCACGGTCCAAAGAAGATTCCATCTCGTTCATGGACAAGCAAACAACGCGAACAATCAGTCGCTCTACACGTG